>WOXC01010587.1:0-55170 GCA_011680675.1 Gymnobelideus leadbeateri | reverse complement strand
AACAGATATTTCTTGAGTACTTACTATCTGCAGAATATTGTGCTAGGCCAGGGACACAAAAGAAGTATAATAGGAAGTCCCAGACCTCTAAGAACATACAGTTCTTCTTCCAATTAAATTATTCATACCACACTGAACTGTATATGGGAGCTATATTCCTCCAAACTTTCATATGATCTTCAACTATCTGATCACTCTTCTCTTTGTCCTCAGAATCACTTTCCTCCTTTTCCAAAATAACCTCTCTATTCCCTTAATCCCATCCCTTTCTCTCACCTTTAAAACCTTGCTTTTTAAATAATACCCCTTCTCTTCCCACATATGTGTCATTTTCGATCTCTCCTTCTCTACTGGATTCTTCCCTTCTGCCTTAAAACATGGCCCCAAGTCTTCTCTATCCTAAATAAAACTTTCCCTTCATCCTATTATTCCCTCAAGTTGTCATCCTACCTTTCTCCTCACTTTTGCTGCCAAAGTTCTGGGGGAAAAGTCTGAAGTCATGCCTCTAATTCACCCACGCCACCTCTAAAATCTTTGTAAACTGGCTTCCATCCAAACCACTCTAGTCAAACTACTCTCTCTAAAGCTATGTACAACCCGTATGCCACCTAATCCAATGACCTTTCAAAGCTTCTATCCTCCCTGACCTTTCTGCAATATTTGACATTGTTTTATTGCTACCTCTTTGTTCATACTCTTTCCTCCCTTGGAGCACATGCTACTGCTCTCTCTCTCCCTCTCTCTCTCTCTCTCTCTCTCTCTCTCTCTCTCTCTCTCTCTCTTTCTCTTCTTCCTCCCACATTACTTCTTTTCTACATTTTCAAAGATTTTTACTTTCTCAATCCTCCACACAACTTCTATTCCATCCCGTAATTTTCCCTCTTCACTCTTCTACTCTTGCTCAATGTGTTTTCTCCTTTGATCATTTATTAACCACATGGATAATTTTCACCCAAACTTCTCTCTAAGTTTTTCCTTCTTTTACTTGTGAAGTTAATTATTTTTAAGTCAGTAAATCTTCCAACCTAATTTAATTAAATATCATGTTTTTACATTCAGTCAGTCAACAAGCACTAATTAAACCACGTCCCAAGCACTGTAAGAAGCACCAAGGATAAAAAGAGGGGCAAAAGACACCCTGTGCCCTCAAGAAGTTTATATTCTACTGGGAAACACAACATGCAAATACCTTGTACACACAAAATTTATACATTTTAAAAGAGGGGTGAATTTGAAAGAAAAGATATTTAGTTTTGTTTTGCATATGTGGAGTTAGAGATGCCTATAGGACATTGATTTCCAGCACTGGGGATACAAATAAGATAAAGAAAGACAATCTCTGCCATTAAGGATCATATAAATAGTGGAAGATAACACACAAAAAGAAGTTGAAGATGAGGAGGGGAAAGGGAAATGCCAGAGGGTTCCATGTTCAGGGACATGATGTTATTAGAGTGGAAACCAAGCAGAGCAGCTGATGGGAAATGAAGAGTTAGCTGGACAATTCTGAGTCTTCTATAAAGAGAGGCTTTGGGAGGAATTACAACCCTTCAGGCCATTCAATCAGAAGGGAGAGGCAGCTGAGGGTGCTGAGGAGGAGAAGAGTATCAAAGTTGAATGATGAAAGGTTTCATTATGATAAGATTTCCCCTAAGGGGAGGGACACCCTCCACTAGAAAATGAGAACAGCAGCTGGAAGGATGTCAGCTGTGGCACCCACCTTCTGGATTGCCCTGTATTTGCTCCACCCACTCTGTCGAATCCTCCCAAGAGTTTTTGAAAATGGCAAAAAGAAAGGAAAAGAAAGATAAAATGTCATGCAAGCCAGACCCAAAGAAAATCGCTTTAAAGAAAGAAATGTATTAAAAGCAAAATGAGCCCATATCTTTTTTACTCTGTCTGGCAGTTTATACTCTATTCTATGTTGTTTCTTATAAACTATTACTGAAAGCAAAATAAAATGGAAAATAGTAATTCACATACTTACCTTATCCTAAAATTAAACATGCTATAAACTTTAAGACAAAATTAAACAGATCCAAGCTTCATCCATGTCACGCTAAGATCCATTTTCTAATGCTTACCTTCCTGCTTCCTTCAAAAAGCATAAACAAAACCTTAAATATAGATCCTTTAACCCACTTTAAACTTTAATTACTCCAATCACTGGCCTGATGTTTAAGCTCACTAAAGTGAACTTTCATTATACTATTTAATAGGAACAGCTAGGTTGCTCAGTGGAAAGAGTACTAGGCCTGAAGTAGGGAGGACCTAAATTCAAATCTGGCCTCAGATACTGACTAGCTGTGTGTCCCTGGGCAAGTCACTTCACCCTGTTTACTCCAGTTTCCTCATTTGTAAAATGAACTGGAGAAGAAAATGGCAAATCACTCCAGTATCTTTGCCCAGAAAACCCCAAACAGCCTCACAAAGTGTCAGAGAGGACTGAAACCAAACAAAAATAATAATCATTAAAATTTTTGTTTTGTTTTTCCCAGTCACATCTGTTTCTTCATAACCCAATTTGGAGCTTTTTCCAAACTCGGAAAAAATATTCCTGTTCTCCAAACAGCTCTGGAAAAATATTTATAGGAATTTTCATTTTTTGTGTTTCTTTTAGGACATAACTGGTGGATTCTTTCAATTTCTACTTTACCCTCTGCTTTTAAGATATCTGGTCAGTTTCCTTTCATAATTGCTTGAAATGTGTCTAGGTTCTGGGTTTGTTTGTTTGTTTTGTTTTTTTTGCTCGTGATGGCTTTTAAGTTTCACGGTTTCCTAAATTATTTCTCTTTTGTTTTCCACATCCGTCGTTTTTGCTATGATATACCTTATATTTTCTGCTATTCTTTTCAGTCTTTTGCCTTTAATATTTGCTTTTGTCTAATGGAGTCATGAGATTTGGTCCATCCTAATTTTGAGGGTATTGCTGTTTGGGTAAAGTTTTGCACTCTTGTGCCAAGCAGTAAATTCTATTTCCACCTCTTTGTTCCATACCTCTCATTACTGTTCAATTTTTTTTTCTTCTAGTACTCTTATCTATATTATATAAAACATGTTGTCACTTCTTTAAAACTCCTACTTAAAACTTCCTATTTCTAGAAAATTTAGTTGAACTTGTATCCAAGTTGAGTTTCTCTTTTCAGTTTTGTTTGTAGATATTTTAGAATCATTTTCTCCTTCTGAGTTGTATCTTGATTATCCCTGTCACTATATCTCCTTATAATCACATTATTATTTTATTTGTTTGCTCATTTTAACTTTGTACTTTATATCAGAGTCTGGATCTACACACTTCTAGAGAAAATGTATATTCTGTTCCTCCTGCTTTTATCTTGGACTATTGTGTGTTGTATTACTCCAGGATCTTGGGGACTGCTCAAGCTGGGAATCTGGAAGTTTTTAGTGTTTTTTTTGTTGTTTTGTTTTTTTGCTTTTTGGAGGGCAATTGGGGTTAAGTAACTTGCCCAAGGTCACACAGCTAGGTTTTTGTTTGTGTGTTCGTTAAGTGTGTGAGGCCAGATCCGAACTCAGGTCCTTCTGACTCCAGGGCCGGCACTCTACTCACTGCGCCACCTAGCCGCCCCGTTTTTAGTGTTTTTAATAAAGTTTCCTGATCCATTGCAAAGTTTAATCACTTCCCTCTTGGTCTGAGCTCTGCAAGTTCCTGAGTTTAGGTCTGAGTAACACACTAGTAGGTCCCCTCTTATTGGAGTTCCAGTAAGACTGCTGATGAATTCAGTTACTATGAGTCAGCTCCAGCTAGAACAGCTGCCCTGATTCAAGAAAAGGAAAGAAATAAATGTTTACATAGTACCTCCTATAGGCCAGGTGCTATGTTAAGTGCTATTGTTTAACAAATATTATTTCATTTTTTCCTCACAAAAATGCTGCAATGTATCTGTTATTAATATAGTCATTTTACATTTGAGGAAAATGAGGGGAACAGAGGTTATGTAACTTTTCCAGGGTCACACAGCTAGGATGTACATGAGGTAGGTCTTCCAGATTCTACTATGGCACTAGCTGCCTCCAACTTACAGAACTGATTCTCTGTTCAGAATGACAGACTTGCCAACTCCCCTTGGTGTGAGATTCCTGCCCTAGTTACTCCATGGCAGATTTCAGACTGGGATAGGGGCTACAACCAAGACCTTACTTCATTCCCAGGGTCACAGCCACATAGATTCTGAGTTTGAACTTTTTTAGTTCATTTTGTACCAGGACCCACAGTCACCCCCCATTCTAGAGTGCCGCCTACTCAGAATTGTTAGGTACCAACTGCCCTCTGCACATATTTAGGATCCTCTGTGCTGGACTCAGTGTCTGTTCTTGCCCTGATGTACAACCGATCCTGAGCTGGAATGTTCAGCATCTTTAAGTCCTTCCTGACTAGATTGCACCCCCAATGTCCATAGACCATTCTGTTTATATCCCTATGCCTACCTGAACTGGAAAAATTATTCACCCTGATTCTTGTCCTGGATTTGTCTATCGGGACTTCATCTAGTATGGTTTTTCATTTCAGTTTTGGGTTTTTTTGGTATGGGAATTTTTTTTAGATCTTGCAATGGAAATATGGTGAGGAGTTAGGTTGTCTTTCTTGCTATTCTGACACATTTTCTCTGCCCCTTTGTGTAGGCAGTCTTCAGTTGGGGACAGTACTCTGCAGTAAGTCAGATTTATGTTTGGGTCCCACACCCAATCCCCACACTCATTAGTTGTGTGACCTTCAGCAAATTATTTCATCTTTTTGTGTCTCCGTTTTATGATCAATAAAAGATGGGGAGGACAACAATATATGTTACATTGTTTGTCCTTCATTTCAGAGAGGGCCAATGACATCATGGGGTGCTGTCTTGACTCCTGTGTGAATTGGATTTAAGTGAGGGAGAATTGCACAAAATCTTCAGCCTCATTCTCTCTTCCAGAGTCATCACAATCCAGTGACAAGACAAAAGGCAAGATAATGGGAAATGGCCCAGGCTGAAGTAGATGACCTTGGTATCCTCAAAGTCTCCCAAGTTCTAAGTGTTCCACAGCTCCTGCTTTAGTCACCTTCATGGCCATCAGAACAAGTTATTCTCATTCATCCACTTAAGTGAGTAAAATCTTTACATGCTTGGGGTATATACCCCCTAATTCACTGATAGGCTTGATCCTTATCAGGTACACTCAGCCAAGTTTTTAGTTTGTCTGTGAGATGGTTTTACTCATGTATGACCGCTGCACATGTTACAGCTTCTTGGAGCCACAGGTAAGAGTTAGGTGACAGATGGGTACTAAAGGTGGATGAACAGCCCTGAAAAGGACTTGGCAAGTCCTCACAGCAGAGGTTCTAGCTCTCCCTAAATAGTCTACAGACCCTCTACCTTCAAACATATATTATGCATGAATGAATGAAATATGTAGGTACTTAATATTACTACTGATAATAATAGCTACTATTTATATAGTGCTTTAAGATTTACAAAGCACTTTACAGGTATTATTTTATTTGGTCTTCACAACAATCCTGGAATCCTAGATAATCCATTATTGTCCCCATTTTGCAGATAAGGAAACTGAGGCAGACTGAGTAATTGACTTGCCCAAGGTCATACAACTAAAAAGTGTCTTACTATGTACCCAGATAATTAATTGAAATGCATTCCACATCAGAATGCCAGCTTTATATGTACCCCAAAGTCTACCTATACTAGTCTATTAGTTGAAAAATCAAGTGCTAACCACTAGGAATACAAATAAAAGCAAGCAAAATAGTCCTGGCCCTCAAAGAACTTACATCCCAAAGGAGAAGAGACAGATCGAGGGGAGGAATAAACAGGGAGGAATGTTTTGTACAGAGAAGTCAGAAGAAATGGTGATGGGCAAATGACTACCAAGTCCTCTCTAGTAATGGTATGTTGACTTGACAACTACTTCTCTCAGACCTAGAGTTGGAAATTGGTGGGAATTGGGGGAGTTTGAGAAGGAAGATGGCTTTTCAATGACTATCCTGACACATATTGTGCAAAGTCATACAACTAGAAATCTGGCAAAGTAAGGACTGGATCCCAAGTCTCCTGACTCCATCTGTCCTTTCCACTACTTTAGAGTCCTTTGCTTACCTCACAAGGCTTTTGTGAAGATGAAGTGAACTCAAGTACACAAAATTGCTTTGTAAATTGTAAAGGTCACCTTATAAGTCCATCTCTGGTTTCCTTTCCACAGTTAAACATTCCCATTATGCCATTAACTTTCAAGGAGTAATAGGTTACTATTTTCAGTATTGTCTTTTGTCTTCTCAACAAGACAGCCAACTCATCAGTGACAAGGACAGGACTTTGTATATGGTAGGCACTTCATAAATTACTGAGTGAATGAATGCATGCATTCAATTTTCCTTATATGTTTTCACAGCATGTATTGTAGTGTGAGGCACAGAATGAATGCCCAGATAATTAACTGAAATATATTCCATGTCAGAAAGTCAGTTTTCTACATACCTAAAAGCCTACCTATTCTAGCTGGTAGTTGAAAAAGCAAGGCACAAGGTAAATGGAGGCAAATTCAGAAAGAAAAATTAGGAACAATGGGTAGAAATTGCAAAGAGGCCAATTTAGGTTTGTATATAAGGAATAATGTCCTAACAGCGCCATTCAAAGTGCAATTGAATATTTCAGATGATAGTCAAGTGCTATCAGAAGATCTCACTGGGAGTGATCAAGCAAAGGTTAGTTTCCTACTCACGTATTGTAGAGGCAGTAAGTCTTGTGAAAAGACTGCTGGATGCAGAGCCAGAGAACTGAGTTCATATCCCAGGTCTGTCTCTTAGTAATTATATAAACTTGAGCCAATCATTTAACCACTCTGAGCTTTAGTTTACTCATCTATGAAATAAAAGATCGAATTAAATGAACTTCAAAGTTTCTTCAACTCTAAATCCATGATCATAATGTGAAAAAATAAACAATATTTTAGATCAAGATTCCTAATCCTTGGGGCGGCTAGGTGGTGCAGTGAATAGCGCACCGGCTCTGGAGTCAGGAGGACATGAGTTCAAATTCAGCCTCAGATACTTAACACAAAAATTAGCTGTGTGACCTTGAGCAAATCACTTAACCGCAATTGCCCTCCAAAAAAAAAAAGATTCCTAATCCTTTGTGTGTTATGTACCCCTGTGTGGTGAAGCCTACAGACACCTTTTAAGAATAATATTGTGAAATTCACAAAATAAAATTCATAGTACAAAAGAAACCAATCGTACTGAAATAGAGTTATCAATTTAAAAAAAAACAAGTTCATGGACTCCAGGTTAAGGATTCTGATTACTGGGGCCAGTAGAAAAAGACCTACTCTCACTGGATAAAGACCCCAAGTAATGAGGAACTCAAAAGAAATAGACTCTAACACGAACTGACTTTAAAGGGAATATTTGTTCATGCTTTGGTTGAATTTGATGACCAATGAAGGTACTTCAACTGTGAAGTTCTGTGATTCTGGATTCTGTAATGAGAAATAATTGGAGACAAAGGATAAGGGCAGGTATCACAGTGAACTATGAGAAAGAAAAATTCTGCCAGATATGTCATTGGCAAGTCAGAAGCTGTGGAATGATCTAAGAGAAACAAAAACAGTGAGGCAACAGGGAAAGACCTGTTTGGGTCTGATGTTAAATTGAATAAATAGAAATTGTCCATGACCTGAAGAAAAAAAGATTAGATTCCCAATGATGATTTATTTGCTTCTCTCTTGCCATCCTTGCATATCTATCCTGATTAAGATAATAGACTATAGAGGCGGAGCCAAGATGGCAGAAAGGAAGCAGTAACCTCGCTGAGCTCCTCTGTCACTAAGTCCAAAAGGGTAAATATGAGCGGATTCCGGAGTGACAGAGCCCAGTGGAAGACAGAGTGTGGCAGAATCCAGCCCAGGAGGTTGCCCAGAGTGTCCGCACAGGTCGAGCACAGAGCTCGTGGGGTCTGCACAGCTCAGACCTAAGAGCAGGCAAGCAGACTACACCAGAGAGAGAAAAAGCCCCAGCCTGCAGACTTACCAAGGACGAATCGCAGTCATCTCGAAGAGGGAACGGATCATTGGAGCCAGGTAGGAGAATCGGGCCACCAGTCGAGAGAGTGGCTTCTCAGGCTGCATTCAGCCCCCAGCCTGGAAATTTAGAAACTGCCTGCCTGTATAATACAGGGGCTGGAATGGCAAAGTAAATTCTAGCTGCTCAGATCCTCCCATCCCTCCTTCATGAAGCAGAAAACCCAAAGATAAGTCTCCCACTCAGATTGAAATCCCAAGTTAATGGAAATAGCCTCAGGCTTGAGAATCTCCAAGAAAGGGTGTAACTGAGACAGCCAGGAATCTGAAGAGAAGAGAGGGAGGGGACCCAACAAGCCCCACCTCACCTCACCAACAGAAGCCTACTTATAGCCCAGGGGTATAGAGGCAGAAATCTGAAGTGGTCAGACTCATCCCCACCTACACATCTACATTCCTCACTGACTTCCCTGACTTAGCCATAAACTAGCCACCCAGAGGTATTCAAAGTCAAGGATCAGGCCCCAAACTCATAGCCTGAGACACTAAGAAGCAGGAAGTCACAATGGGAAGGAAGGAAGCTGAAAAGGAGAAGGGGAAGGCAAGAAAGTCTATTCGAGCATACTATGCAGGGCAAGAACAACAAAACACACAGGACAATATAGACTCTCTGCCCACACCAGAGACAACAGAAGGAAACATGATCTGGTCTCAAGCCCAAATAGCATTCCTGGAGGAGCTTAAGAAAAATTTTAAAGACCAAATCAGGGAGGCAATGACCAACTTGGAAAAAGAAATTACCTCCCTAAAAAAGGAACTTCAAAAACTCACTGAAGACCATAATTCACTAAAAATTAGATACAATCAAACTGAAACTCAGAACTCTATGATGCAGCAGGAGTCAATCGAAAAAAACAAGATGATCTAAAAATTGCAAGAAAATGTAAAATATCTCACTGGAAAAATAACTGACCTAGAGAACAGATCCAGGAGAGACAACCTAAGAATTATTGGTCTGCCAGAAAGCCATGATGAGAAAAGCTGTCTAGACAACATCCTCCAAGAGATTGTCAAAGAAAACTGTCCTGAGGTCCTGGAATCAGAAGATAAAATAGCTATTGATAGAATTCACCGGACTCCTCCTGAAAGAGATCCCAAACTGAAAACTCCAAGAAATATAGTAGCCAAATTCCAGAATTATAAGATTAAAGAAAAAATTCTACAAGCAGCCAAAAAGAAACAATTCAAATATCAAGGAACTACACTTAGGATCAAACAGGACCTAGCAGCTTCTACATTAAAAGAGCGGAGGGACTGGAATTTGATATTTCGTAGGGCAAGAGAGCTAGGACTACAACCAAGGATTAACTACCCAGCAAAACTGAGCATAATCTTTCAGGCAAGGAGATGGGCATTTAATGAAGTAAGGGACTTCCAGACTTTCCTAATGAAAAAGCCAGAGCTCAATGGAAAATTTGATCTCCAATTACAAGACTCCAGAAGAACATAAAAAGGTAAACAAGGGTAACATAGACTCACACATGCAGAAGTGCACACACCCACACCCACAAACACAAGCTCATTACCTGGGATGCAACAAGAGCAAAATGTTCACATCCCTATATGTGGAGCTGATAACTGTCAATATTTGAAATCTCTATGATTATCATGACCTGCAAAAGGGTTATACTTAGAGGGTGTGGGTATGAATGCACTAACATGGAGTCTAAAAAAAAAGACTATTAAGGGGATCAATGGTACTGTAATGGGAAAAAGGAAAGGATGAGCTAGGAAAAGGTAAAATTTGCCATCTGAAGAGGCATCAAAACACACTATAGAAGAAGGGAAAGTAAGAGGGAGAGGAACATCATTTAAACACTATTCTCACTGGTTCTGGTTCAAAGAAGGATCAAATTAATCAGTGAAGTTTAAGAATCTAACATGAATAGACACATAAATTCATTAAATAGAGGAATTGGAGGGAGGGAGAGTAGCACTGTTTGAAATTTACTCTCATTGGTTTGGAATCAAACGGGGAGTAATTTACTCTGATAAGTATAAAAATTTATTGTGTCCTATAGATAGTGGGAGGGTAAGGGGGGGTGAAAAGGAGGAGACTAAAGGGAGGGATTATAAGGGAGGGAAATAGTAGTAAGGGGAGAGGGAAGGTTAAGAAGGGGGGTCACTGGGTGGGAACACTGAGGGAGGGGGCGGTCAAAAGGGAAAACTTCAAGGAGGGGAAGGGAGAAGGAATAAACAAAAACATAAACAGGGGAGGGAATGGGATGGAAGGGAAGAGACAGATAGTCATCATTACTGTGAATGTGAATGGGATGAACTCTCCCATAAAACAGAGGCGGATAGCAGAATGGATTAAAAACCATAATCCTACAATATGCTGTCTTCAAGAAACACATTTGAAACAAAGGGATACCCACAGGGTAAAGGTAAAAGGTTGGAGTAAAATTTATTATGCCTCAGCTAAAGTAAAAAAAGCAGGGGTAGCAATACTTACCTCAGATAAAGCAAAAGCAAAAATAGATCTAATTAAAAGAGATAAGGAAGGAAACTATATCCTACTAAAAGGCACCATTGAGAATGAAGCAATATCACTACTTAATATATATGCACCAAGTGGTATAGCATCCAAATTCCTAGAGGAGAAGTTAAAGGAATTAGAGGAAGAAATAGATAGCAAAACTATACTAGTGGGGGACCTTAATCTCCCCCTCTCTGAACTCGATAAATCTAACCTCAAAATAAACAAGAAAGAAGTTAAGGAGGTGAATAGAATCTTAGAGAGACTAGATATGATGGATCTCTGGAGAAAACTGAATGGGGATAAAAAGGAATTTACTTTCTTCTCAGCAGTGCATGGTACATACTCAAAAATAGACCATGTACTAGGGCATAAAAACCTCACAATCCAGTGCAGAAAGGCAGAAATAGTAAGCGCATCATTCTCAGATCATGATGCAATAAAAATTATATGCAATAAAGGGCCATGGAAAGATAGACTAAAAACTAATTGGAAACTAAACAATTTAATCCTAAAAAATTGGTGGGTCAAAGAAGAAATTATAGAAACAATCAATAATTTCATTCAAGAGAATGATAATAATGAAACAACATACCAAAATTTGTGGGATGCACTAAAGGCAGTTCTCAGGGGAAGTTTTATATCCCTGAGTGCATACTTAATTAAAGCAGAGAGAAGGGAGGTCAATGAATTGGACATGCAATTGAAAAAGCTAGAAAAAGAACAAATTGAAAATCCCCAATTTAGTACTAAATTAGAAATATTGAAAACCAAAGGTGAGATTAATAAAATTGAAATTAAGAAAACCATTGAATTAATAAATAAAACTAAGAGCTGGTTTTATGAAAAAATCAACAAAATTGATAGACCCTTAGTCAATATGATAAAAAAAAGAAAGAAGAAAACCAAATTATGAGTATCAAAAATAAAAAGGGTGAATCTACCTCCAATGAAGAGGAAATCAAAAAAATAATGAGGAATTATTTTTCCCAATTGTATGCACATAAATATGACAATCTTAGTGAAATGGATGAATATTTACAAAATCACAAATTGCCCAGATTAACTGAAGAGGAAGTGAATTACCTAAATAACCCCATCTCAGAAAAAGAAATCAAACAAGCCATCAATGAACTCCCTAGGAAAAAATCTCCAGGGCCAGATGGGTTCACTAGTGAATTCTATCAAACATTTAAAGAACAATTGATTCCAATACTCTACAAACTATTTGGGAAAATTAGTGAAGAAGGAGTCCTACCAAACTCTTTCTATGACACAAATATGGTACTGATTCCTAAATCAGGAAGAGATAAAACAGAGAAAGAAAATTATAGACCAATCTCCCTCATGAATTTAGACGCAAAAATTCTAAATAAAATATTAGCCAAAAGACTCCAACCACTTATCACAAAAATATTACACCCTGATCAGGTAGGATTCATTCCAGGTATGCAAGGATGGTTTAATATTAGGAAAACCATCAATATAATTGAGCATATCAACAACAAAACTAGCAAAAACCACATGATCATCTCAATAGATGCAGAAAAGGCTTTTGACAAAGTACAACATCCATTCCTATTAAAAACACTAGAAAGTATAGGAATAAATGGAGCCTTCCTTAAAATAGTTGCTAGCATCTATCTAAAACCATCAGCAAGTATTATATGCAATGGGGATAAACTAGAAGCCTTTCCAATAAGATCAGGAGTGAAACAAGGGTGTCCACTATCACCCCTCTTATTCAATCTGGTACTAGAAACGTTAGCAGTAGCAATTAGAGAAGAAAAAGAAATCAAAGGAATCAAATTAGGCAAAGAAGTGACCAAGCTGTCAGTCTTTGCAGATGATATGATGATATACATAGAGAATCCTAGAGAATCAAGTAAAAAATTACTTGAGACAATAAATAAATTTGGCAAAGTTGCAGGATATAAAATAAACCCACATAAATCCTCAGCATTCCTGTACATCTCTAATAAAACTCAACAGCAAGAGATAGAAAGAGAAATCCCATTTAAAGTCACTGTAGACATTATAAAATATTTGGGAATCTACTTGCCAAAACAAACCCAGAATCTATATGATCACAACTACAAAACACTTCTCACACAAATAAAAGCAGATCTAAATAGTTGGAAAAATATCAATTGCTCATGGCTGGGTAGAGCTAATATAATAAAAATGACAATTTTACCCAAACTAAATTATATATTTAGTGTCATTCCAATCAATTTACCAAAAAACTACTTTGCAGAGTTAGACAAAATAATAACAAATTTTTTTGGAAAAACAAACGGTCTAGAATACCAAGGGAATTAATGAAAAGAAATGCTAGTGAAGGTGGACTAGCTATGCCAGATCTTAATCTGTATTATACAGCAGCAGTCATCAAAACTGCTTGGTACTGGCAGAGGTGTAGAGTAGTGGATCAATGGAATAGATTAGGTGCAGGAGACCCAGCAGTTAATGAATATAGCAATCTATTGTTCGATAAACCCAAAGACCCCAGTTTTTGGGATAAGAATGCACTATTTGACAAAAACTGCTGGGAAAACTGGAATACAGTATGGCAGAAACTGGGCATAGATCACTATCTAACACCATATACCAAAATCAAGTCTAAATGGGTGCATGATCTAGGTGTAAAGGATGATACTGTAAGCAATTTGGGAAAGCAAGGAATAGTTTACCTGACAGATCTGTGGAGAGGGGAAGATTTTAGGACCAAACAAGAATTAGAGAGCATTATAAAATGCAAAATGGATCATTTTGATTACATTAAATTGAAAAGCTTCTGCACAAACAAAGCCAATGTAACCAAGATCAAGAGGGAGGTGGGAAATTGGGAAAGAATTTTTACAACTTGTGTCCCTGATAAAGGACTCATTTCTAAAATTTATAGAGAATTGAGCCAAATCTATATGAATACAAGTCATTCCCCAATTGAGAAATGGTCAAAGGATATGAATAGGAAGTTTTCAGAGAAAGAAATTAAAGATATCTATAAGCATATGAAGAAATGCTCTAAATCACTATTAATTAGAGAAATGCAAATCAAAACAACTCTGAGATACCACATCTCTCCAGTCAGATTGGCTAAGATGACAAAACAAGAAAGTGACAAATGCTGGAGAGGATGTGGACCAATTGGAACACTAATACATTGCTGGTGGAGTTGTGAACTTATCCAACCATTCTGGAGAGCAATCTGGAATTATGCCCAAAGGATTATAAATAATTTCATACCCTTTGACCCAGCCATACCACTTCTAGGGTTATATCCCAAAGAGATCATAGTAGTGGGAGGAAGAACCATATGTACAAAAATATTTTTAGCAGCCCTTTTTGTGGTTGCAAAGAATTGGAAACTAAAGGGGTGCCCATCAATTGGGGAATGGCTAAACAAGTTGTGGTATATGAATGTAATGGAATTTTATTGTGCTATAAGAAACGAGGAGGTGACGGATTTCATAATTACCTGGAGAGACTTATACAAACTGATGCTGAGCGAGAAGAGTAGAATCAGAAGAAATTTGTATACAATCACAGACATACCATATCTGTGACGACCAACTATGACAGACTGGACTCTTTTCAGCAATGCAGTGATATAAGTTAATCCCGAATGACTCAAGAAAGTGAGAAATGCGCCATCCAGAGATATAACTAGAAAGAACTGAGCCTGAATCCTGATGGAAGCAAACTAAATGATCTTGTTCTTCTCATTGTTTGGTTTTACTTCTTCCTTACCATCTTTCATCCCACCTAGTACAATATGCCTTTGTAATTGGAATAATGTTTAATATGAATGCATTTGCAGACCCTAAAAAAAAAATAATAATAGACTATAAAGTAAGCTTCTAGAAGGTAGAGGATATAGCTTATCTATCTTTGCCACCTGACCCACTCACATACACACACTCATATTCCATGTAGCTCATCACAGTCTTGAAAAGAAATGTTTATTCAATATTGAACAAAGTGTTTTGCTCATAGGAAACAGTAGTAACCTAGTTGAGTAACAGAGAGAACTAGTTTCCCAGGATACAATGGGAGGATGGATTAATTGCTGATTAAAAACTGGGGACAAAACATTTACTTGTTTGCTTACTATGCCTTTGAAGGGAGAAGGGAACCTGGGAAGAAGATAAATCTGTTTGGTAAAACTGAATTAAAACTTCCAAAAAATATCAGCACTTTTTTGTTTAGTTTCATCAAGTGAAATATCACATTCTGGGTCAGACAATTTTGCTATTTGTGTTAAACAGTGAGCCTGATTCAGATTGGCATTGATGAACTGTGTGAAAATTTGATTACAAAAATTATGCATGTATAATGGAATGTATTATTTTGCTTTCAAAAACTATCCTGAGCCTCTCTTGTATGTTGGTACCCCTGGAGGGCAATAACCAAGGCATTTTGTAAATGCCTTGGCTACATCTGTCTTTTTAGATAGATACACAGAAAGACATATATAAATGATAAAGATATAAATAAAATATAGATATGTACATAAACATAGAGACATATATGCATGTAACTTTGGATATAGATATAGATTAGGTCTAGGGAGAGAGATAGCATATTGTAGGTGGTGCATATTTATTGGGCACATTGAAGAGAAACTTTATTTTTTTGCATTTATGTAGTAGACATTTTGTGCTTGTATTTTCAGTGCTAGCACAGTGCCTGCTACATAGTATGCAATTAATAGAAACCTGTGGATTTATTAATTCTCATAAGCACAGAATTATAAAGGGAAAATTCTGTTTTCCCATTCCTCCTTTTCTTGGCCCCTTCTCTTTTTCTCTTGCTTGCTCATTTATAAATGAGTAACCCTTTTTCACACTGGGATTGACCACTGCCACATATAGAGTTTAGTAATAACCTCATGTAAAGCCACACATGAGCAGCTTTCCAGAGGACTGCTGTTGTGAACAGTTTTCAAGGTTCTGATTACATAGTATAGTGAGCTTTCTATTTATTCAATAACAAATTAGAGCAAAATTTTCACAGAAAATCAAAATACAGCATCCATAATGTTACAACTTATCGCAGAAAATCAAAATACGGCATTCACCGTGTCACAACTCAACAATTTATCACTAAAATAGCCACATAGTTTTCACCAAAGGGGTAACATAGTTTTAAACAAAGTACATTAATTTAATCAATCACAAAATCCTTAATTACATCACAAAGTACAAAAGTCAAAATCTCCACCCCTAGGTCCTAGTAAATCATAATCTTCTCAGTCAGTACACAGTATCCAAGCAAAGTCTTTTTTCAGATTGACTTAAAGCTGGCTCTCAGCTTCCATGGTTCCCCTTCCATGGTCCCAGCTCCAACTGTCAACTGGGTTCAAAGGCAGGCAGCTCCCAGTTCCTTGTCCAGCTCCTTGTCCAGTTCTTCATCCAGTTACCATTCTGTATTGAAGTTCCAGTGTCTAGTCCACCTCAAGTCCTTCACAGTTCCTGTTTATGGGAAGACAAAGCTTGACAGAGCCACCATAATATTCATATACATTGCTGGCACCATCATCAATTTACTATATGCCTGTAAAATCAACTCAGACCCACCAACAAGGTCCAAGAGGTCAGCACAATTCATCAGTAAGGTCCCAGGACCTCTAAAACTTTCCTGTTAATATACAACCAGAAAATCCCCTTCCAGTAAGCTCCCAGAGCTTCTGTATGAAGTATCACAAACAAACATCAACATGGACAGAGTAGACAGAGTGCCAGGATACCACAACTTTCCTACTTCTTGACTCTGATGTCACAAGAGTCCTCTTCTCAGTTCTGCTGTCTCTAGCCTGGAAATTCTCCTTATATATTGTCATAAGCTCCTCCCCTTCCTGTTGCAGGAGTTCATAAGTTCTAGGGTTCACAAGTTGTGGGGCTTACACATTCTGTTTCTTAACAGACAATGTAAGGCTCAAAAGAAACTTGAACTGAAACAAGGTGTTAGTTAATTCAACAGCTGAAACAGGGTATATACTACTTCTGTGCTTGCCATTACACCTCATTTATCAAGAGGATGTTATGTTCAATGCTGAGTGCTATATCATTGGAAATAACTTTACAATCTTTAAATTCTGAAACTCTCCATTTTAACACCAAAATATGCTACATAAGGCTGTTAGAATAATCTTCTTTATACAGTTGTAGCCTTGTAATTCTTCTAATCAACAATTTTCATTGGCTCCCTATGACCAACTAATTCAGGTTTGAACTCCTGGCATTTAAAGCACTTTACCACCTCGCCTTTCCCATCTTGTTGCATATTATTAGCTTCCACATACCATGTGCTCCTGTCAAAGTACCCATCATTCAAATGCCTCTCAAATGCTACTTTCTACAAGAAGATAGTCCCTAACCCTCCATCAGTAATGATCTTCCTCCTCAGGCATCATTTTCTGTATGAATTATTATGTTTATTACATTTTGTATTATAGTATTATGTGTTTATGTCTCATCCCTATTATAAGTACACTTTAAACTCCATGAAGATTGGGACTTTATGTGGCCTCTCCCACAGAACATAGCAGGGAGTCTAATATGTTGTAGCGGCAAGCACCCCAATATCCCCAGGGTGACTGCCAATACAGGTTCTTAGATCTGCTTTTCAAAAGGAAAGCAACTCAAAATGGGTTAACAAGCTTACTTTAATCAAACAAACACACATTACCTAGTTCAGGGGAAAAAGGTCAGCACCCCAAACTTCAGAGTTACAGAACTTACAGATCAAACAGACAGGCTTCCAAACTGTCCAACCATTACATCAATACCAAATCACAGTTACCAGAGAGGGAAGCATCAACATCTGGGTTTTCAAAGCCGGGGGGCTCTCAACAACGGCTTCCCAGAGTCTCATCTGGTCAAATCACACAACACTTCTCAAAGTGAGCCCCAAAGCAAAGCCTCTCCTCAGGGCTTATATAGCCTTCTCCTGGCTCAGAGAATGCAACAACCTCCTTGACCCACTGCCCAATCACAAAGTATCAAGGTATGGGCTTTCCTGAAAAACAAGCCTCCCACCACAAGCTCCAGGTGCACTTAAGCTAGGGGCAGGGAAGATCTTAAAATCTGCATTTCCATTACATATGTTTACATGGTTTTTTTAATTGACTAATATATTTTTATAGCTTTGTCTGCTATTTTAGTGATTATCATGAAGGCTATCAGAGTATTCTGGCATAGTGGATCACTGAGAGCTGCCATCAGTGCCAGAAACACCTGGATTCAAGCTGTATGACCCTAGACAAGGCCTCCCAGTGTTCCAAGAAACTCTCTGAGACCATGCATTACAGAGAAGATTCAGGTCTATATCAAAATAGAAAGTTTTCTCACTAGAGAACTTCTTATCCCAATGAAATCACAAGCCCAGTCTCTATTCCACTATAGTGAAAGCCAAGTATAATTATGTAGATTTATATATTAATCACAACATAGGACTGGAAGATAAGTCTCAATGTCATGCCCACTGAAATCTACTTAAATCCCTTTCCTAGCTATGAAAAAGGATATTGATACAATCATGTGCCTTTTATGTTAATTGAGTTTGGAATGTTGATTTGTAATGGGGACAGAACCAGATAATTTTATTTCACATTGCTTGGTGTCTATGGGACACCTAACCTTCCATTTTTGCACACAAAAATGCCCAAATAAAAATCTAAAAGACAATTCACAGTCTATTTATTCCCTTTCTGCTCTAACCTCCTTTCCCCCTCATTTGAGTCTATCATTTCCCCACTTACCATTCACCTACCACTCAGTCTGGCATGAGTCATATAATACGCACACAGCTCCCAAGATCTCATTGTGAATTTACTGAATGTTTCAGCATTACAATCACTCACTTTCATAACTTGACCTTACATATCCTCTTCACTCCAGTTCCCAAAATGCTTGATTGTCCCTAAAAAAGTGCATGGTAATGATCCCATGACTTCAGAAGTCTGATTCTTTCTAAAAATAGAATTGACTATTACTTAATACAGCAGTAAATACCCTATCACAAGAGCTGGTTAATCAGAATCTGAATGACTGTTTGTCAAGGATGTTGAAAAGGGGATTTATATTTGAGGAAAGGAGTGACTTCTAAAGGTCCCTTTCAAATCAGAAATTCCAGGACCCTGGGATCTCTAAGATTCTTAGAGCTTTCTGATCTTTTTAACTAGATAATGAAGTTCTATGACTTCCAGGGTAGTTATAGGCCCACTTACTAAATAGTTACCCCCAGGTTCTTTATAATTAGATACCAAACAGCCAAGTCTATTACTGAGTTGGTTGAATTTGAAACAATTAAGCAATCAATTAGCAAGGAAAAATTATTTAAATACCTACTATATCAGATACCTTGCTAGGTACTAAGGATGCTTTTGAAACAATACCTGCCTTCAGGGAACTTGCATTCTATTGGCCACAGGCAGAAATGTATACTTCTAAGTAAAGGCAAAATGGACTCTTAACAAAGTTAGTAATATGGAGTCCTTTGGTTAAAAGGGAAGATTAGCTCCTACCTCTCTCTGGTCCCCACATTCCTGTGGGGAGATCCATTCTTATTCTCTCCCAACTCTTTTCCCCTCAGATATCTCCATAAGTAAGCCCCTTAAATAGGTTTCTAAAGAGAATAGTGGGAGAAGAAAGTTGTACTAGACCTACTGCTTCTGAGGACAGGTACTCTAGTTCTCTACTTACTAAGCCTTTCCCCCACCAGAAAACCACTGACTCATTCTGTGTCCAGGTAGCTTTTCAGTTTGGATTCATTTAATTTATTCCCTTCTTTGGGGAGCTATAATAATAGATAGCAATAAAAAGCTCTTTGATTCATTCCAAGTCTCTAGCTAATTGTCCCAACAAATTAGGAAGAGAATCTCTCCCCCGCCCCTTGTTGTTCTTCAGTCACATTTTAGCCATGTCAAACTCTTCGTGACCCCGTTTGGGGATTTTCTTGGCAAAGATATTGGAGTGGTTTGCAAGATCCTTTTCCAGGCTGTTTTACAGAGGAGGAAACTGAGGCAAATAGGGTTAAGTGACTTGCCCAAGGTAACCCATAGTAAGTATCTGAGGCCATATTTGAACTCAGGTCTTCCTGATTCCGCGCCCAGCTCTATCCTCTGCACTACCTAGCTGTCTCTCCTCTAGCCCACTATAACTATCTCATCTGTCTTAGAGGAAATAAAAGACATAAAAGATCAATAATGAATTAGGATAACCAGAGTTTTATCTTAATGCTGACTTTTAGAGACTAGGTGGACAGAAATGCAAAGCAAATGTAGTGTGTTCTGGCCCCCTCTCCCAGAACCTGCTACATCTACAGGAATAGGGAACCCACAGAACAAATTGTTCTATGAAGTTTGGAATCAGTCAAAGGGCTGCACTTGAGGACCTACAGGGCCATTTGTGGCCTCCACGTCACAGGTCCCATACCCCTGACCCTCTCACAGTTCTAATATACCTTGAAAGGTTGCTGTGTTCTCCTAGTAACTAGTACTACAATTCTATTTAACCTATTAACATCAAATAACTTTAACAAATGTATATTCACCTCAAAGACACAGCAAGAACAAATGCACAAGTATCTTCACCCGATAACACAGGAACATATTCTTAGCTCAATTCCTATATAATATTGATTCCCCCAAATTCAGACCCAGATGTGTCTTGTTTGGATCATTTCAGACCTGTGTCCCAAAGGTAACTCATTGCTCCTAGGGTTATCAACACGTGGCTAGCTGCAAAACCTGACCTGGACTCCTAAATTTCTGAGTCCTGCCCCCCTGACCTTTTGAAACTCAAAAGGGTCTAGAGGCTTCAGTGTCCTTTACCTACAAATGAAAAGAACAAATATAAAGGCCAAGGACTGAGGACCTTTCATGGAGCCACAAGAGCTCCAAAGTCAGGTTCCCAATACTTTTTCTCTTACAACATTGTTTCTTACCATGGGCAAAGGAGTCACACCATGAACAGAGTGGCATTAAAGGCCTGAGGCAAGAGAGACAGTGGAAGCCAATTAAGGCCTTTTCCATATTTCCATGGTGAAAAAAAGACTTCTCTTCACCATGTGTTTACTCACTAGAATCAATTACAGAAGGTCTACTCATATTCTAATTTCTCCAAGCCCTTCTCTTAGATCATTATACTCTCTCAGAAGCAGGATCCTCAACATTTTTACATGAAAAAACACCCAGTGTTATACATGAGAGAGGCCCACATTATATTGACTTTACAGAAGAAGTAAGAATGGGTATATGTTCTTTGGAAGACAAATGGGAAAAGCAAGAGAAGAGGTATCACCTTTGTCATTATCTACCAAAAAAAAAGGACAATAACAATCTTTCTGAAGTAGGTCTGCATGGTTCCATGTGTTCCAGCTACATTCTTTCCCTATCCTTTATTTCTTAGCATGTTCCCAGTTGGAGACAGTGGCAGATTTAGTAAGACCAACAGCAATGGCAGTGAGGAAGAAGGACAAGACCCTTTCCCCTCTGCCTACTCACATCAGGAGCCTCTCCAGAGATTTTATGAGGAGCCTGAACTAGGATGATGGCTGTGTGAGTGAGGAAAAGAGGACAGATGAGAGACTGTGTAGGTTAGAACAGCAAGATCTGCCAGCTTATTGGTTATATAAGCTGAAGTAGAATAAATAATCAAAGATAGTGCTGGGGTTGTAAATCTGGATGCCTGGAAGGATGATGTTGCTCTTGACAGTAATAGAAGGGAGAAAAAGAGATGTGGGTTGGGAGGTGAGGGTGGTAATGGGTTTTGCTTTGAACATGTTGAGTTTGAGATGACAGTGGGTTGCCTAATTTGAAATGCCCAATAGATGGTTAGTGATGGAGAAATTCAGGGAAGATATCTAGATATGAAAGTCATCTGCATGTTGATAATTAAACCTGTTATAGATGATAAGGTCATCATGTGAAAGCATGTAGAGAGAGAAATGAAGAAGAGCCCAGGGCAGAGCCTTGAGGTATACACACTGCTAGGGAGTATAATATGGATGATGACTCAGTGAAGAAGACTGAGGAGTGGTCAGACAGGTAAGATGAAAACCAAAGAGAAAAATGTCGCAAAAACTCAAAAAGGAGATAGCAACCAGGAGGAGAATGGTATTTGACAGCATGAAATGCTTTAGAGAAGTCAAGAATGACTATTGCATGTGGACATTAGTAGATCATTGGTCACTTTGTACAGAACTGTATCAGCTGAGTGTTGAGTTCAAATCATACCATATAGTTCCTAAATAGCCTTAGGAGTCTCTAAATTGGTCGATAGTCTAGATCAGGGGTCAGGAACCTGTGCTCTCAAGGCCACACGTGACCCTCTGTGTCCTCAAGTGTGACCCTTTAACTGAATTCGAACTTCACAGAATAAATCTCGTTAATAAAAGGATTTTTCTGTCACTTAGACTTAGTCAAAATACAGTACCCAAGGACCTAGAGGGCCACATGTAGCCTTGTGGTCACAGGTTCCCCACCCCTGACCTAGATAATGCTGATTACTTTGAATTGATGTTGCTCACATAGTTTCCTTTCTCAGAGCAAGATTAGCACTGGTATCCAAGGGTGGCAGTGAGGCAAAATCTCATTCTTTGGGAGCATTTTACCCATGGTATGTTGTATTTATAAACCCTCTGATTAAAACAGAGAGAAGAGGTAATGGTTTCTGTTCCTTGATATTGACCTAACATAGCCATACAGTCCCCTTGATTTACTTGATCAAAGGTTGAAAAGCACCAAAAGAAGGTAACTTTTTAAAGACATGGAGTTACAGGTATCTGTATGAAGAACAATGTCCTTCTCACAACATTAGACACCATTCACCAAATGTTTTTGACTTGAATAATAGACTTCAATATGTTGAACTGAGATTTATTTTCCTAACTCTAGAAATGTAATGTTTATTCTATTACTTCTTCTCTGTCACTAGTAATATGTAGGTTAAGATTTTTGCAATTACTAAAATCTGAGACTTTTTTTTCCTATTGTGATCTAGGTTGCAATTTTTCATTTAGAATAAAATCTGGGATAAAGATAATTTTATAAAATAAATTCACATGCTAAATAATTGAATAAATCCAAAGGGTCTGGTTCCCACCTTACATTTTAAGTGAAAATTTATTGTTTCATTATTCAAGTATATTACATTAAGCCAAGAGAAAAATAATGCCCAAAGACAGTGAGTTTACAAGACTAATGCTTTTATGATGAAGTATTACTATAGAAAGAGTGATTTTTCAAGTTATTTTTTCAAATCCTTTTTGAATTTTGAAATATTAAATATAAAAAAGAAAAAAAAATAATTCTACTCTGGACTGTGTTGTTATTTCTTTCCTATGTATTATTTTGTCAGCAAACTACCATTAAAAAAGCTAAGCCAAAGAACGTGATCAGCTATTAGTTTGGGAGATTTATTCTAACACAAAGAAATATACACTTTTGAGTTAAAATACATTTATGCAATAGTACAGATTTTTTAAAGATATAAGCAATTCCCTGTCTCTCTTAAAATCCTTTCTGAGAAAAGTCATCTGAATATTCACACATATTTCTCTACTTCCAATATCTTTCAATGCCACATTTTTAAGCATCTTGAGAACAGCTGGCTTGCACATGTATTGATCTGTCTTACTCAAAGATGGCACAAAGGGCTAGAGTAGGAAGGGCAAAACTTCCCAACTACCAAAGTTTAGCTCTATTTCCAAGCTACTGCCAGCTCAATATGTTGCCTTTACAAAGACATAGATACAAATTGAGAACAGAACATTAACCCGTTTGAAACAGTTTTGAAACAAACAAACAAAAAGATAAAATAATCTCAAAGACTCCACTGGGCATAGAGTGTTGAATTTGAAGTCCTTCAGCAAATAAGCACTTATTAAGCCCCTGCTCTTTCCCAGGCACTGTGCCTTTGGAAAGTCTGAGTTCAAATCCTGTCTCAAATACAAATTGTGGAAACCTGGGCAACTCGTTTGGCCTTATTTTCTCTAATGTAAAATGATGGAAATAAGCTCAATGGCTTCTAAGACCCTTTCCTGGTCTAGATCTGTGAACCTCCCCAGCTAAAGGGCTGTTCTCAGAAGCTTCCATTTTCCTGTCCCTCTCAGCAATTCATAACTTTTGTTGTCTTCTGGGGCCGTTGAAATGTAATTGCCGAAAACTAAAATTTGGGGGGAACCTGGCAATTGTGCCAAGAAGAAAGAGTTGCACCTCTGTTGCCCAAGATGTTTCAAATGTTAATACACCCCCATTCTCTTTGTTTTTACTGCTATTCCTAGACACTTTTAAAAGATGAGTTTGGTAGCAGTGAGGTACTATTTAAGCTGATCATTCAAGCATATGATATAATCTAATGGTTCAATCTAATTACAAAGGGGAAAACACTATAGAAATTATTTCAAGCATGAGTATCACACAATTAGGATATTAATAGTCAAACAGGTGGCTGCTATCTCAATAGTTTACTTCTACAGATTGTAGTCTCCATGTCTGTGTCTATCTCAGTCTATCTCTGTCTCTGTCTGTCTCTGTGTCTCTCTATGTCTCTGTGTCTCTGTCTCTGTGTCTCTGTCTCTCTCTTTGTCTCTCTCTCTCTCATTTAGATCAGAAACCTCATTTCAATATTAAAATTAAGACAATCATGAAAACAAACACTTATTCTGCTTGCTCAAGTCTGAAAACAGGAGGCTTGACTTAAGGTAAATCAGACAAAAGTATTTGCTTTGATTCTCTTTCCCTAATAACATTTTATTTCTTTGTTGAAGGTTCTGTTTGGGGGTAAGATGGAAGCAAGTGCATATAAAAATCACTTATTTTGGAAAAGTTCAAGGTATGTGAGATACTACAGATAAAAGAAAATAGGGGTGATTAGTATGTGACTATAGCCCATATATGCTCTGATTCATCCTTATCTTAATTCCCATTTCCACTGATAGATCAGATCCCTCGAACTTGGCTGGAATCTTACCCATCAGAGATCTAGGGCTACCCCAGAGGAGTTTGGGGTGATTCCCTAATATTATTGACTTGGGCCCTCACTGGTCTGCTTCTACCCAAGATTATCAGTTGACTATGAATTTAGTGAGTCAGCCTTAAGTAGCTTTTAAGAAAGGGGGACAGAACAATCCTTTGTTAGGAATCTACTCTGTTCCAGGCACTATACCCAGGGTTTTACAAATAGTATTACATTGGATAAAAAAAACCACATGTGGGGGTATTTGTCTCTGTGATATTTACAATACCTATGGTGGCTAGGAATATGCTGGCGCTATTCTGAATTGCAAAATATAACAGACTCTCCACATGGAGGACAGAATCAAAACATTTATTCAAACTCCAAAAAGTTGAATCCAAATACCAGAAAGCCATAATAGCAACAAAGAAAACTACATGCAATAACAATGCAGGATGTACTTCCAGACCCAAGTCTTCCCCCTACTAGGGCCTTCCCAAAAAGAACACTCAAACACTCACTTGCTACCTGCTTCCTCTCTCCCTCTCTCCCTCCCTCCCTCTCTCCTCTCTCTCTCTCTCTCTCTCTCTCTCTCTCTCTCTCTCTCTCTCTCTCTCTCTCTCTCAGCTGTAACTACTCTGACCAACTTCCTATGGGCTCCACTCTGCTCGACCCTTCCTGCTTCACCTGTTCATCAAGCTCTTCCTAACACAGGTTTCATGTGACTCAAACTCATGTGACTTAGCCTTCCACATAACTTAAGCAGGTCACAGGGGCCTATTAATGGATGGGAAAGATCTTCCCATTTACATTACCATTTTGGGTATGTGTTAATATTATTTCTATTTTACAGTTAAGGAACTGAGACAGAGGTCGAATAACTTGTCCAAGGTCACCCAATTAGTAAATGTGTTAGGCCAGATTTGACTCAGTTCTTCCTGACATCTGGCGTAGCACTCTATCTACTGAGTCATGTAAATATCTCCAAATATTGTACCACACTTACTAATATGGCACAATAAGAAATGTTGGTGCAAAACATTCCCCCATCCACTTGTGAAACAGTCTCCCACAAGTACAACCAGCCCCCAAAGGAAAGTTGACTCAAATTGTAAGGAGCACATGCAGCAAAAAGATAATTCATAATTATTGGTTGCTAGAAGTCCTTTTCATTCACTCAGAATTTCCCCTTAGATATGGTATTGTGTCTCTGCTAAGCTCCTTATAGGGCTATGAATCCATCCTATCATTGTCTTTAATGTAGATGGTGGCCACCAACTGCTACTGTCCAAAAGGGTCAGGATGTTAAGATATTAATGGGAAAGTGGGAAAGTCCAAAATCGTCAAGACCTTTCCAACTTGACAAGGTCCTCTACTGACCAAGACTGAGGGGTGGGGAAGCAGAGTGTAGATCTAACCAACAGAGATTCCAAGGCCTCTCCTTCTAACCAAGGTAATCTCTTCTCAGTTATCCTTGAAAACTACACTTGCTCCAATTTTTGGAAACCAATCCCTTTTCAATTGGCTTGATAATTTATAGATGATCCCTATAGTGTGGCCAATTTCCTTGGCCTAACCAAAAGATTCCTATATAATTTTATGTCATTTCAGCATGAAGGTCTCTTAGTACTTAGTTTAAGACCTACCAGTGATAGATTGATTGAGACATGCTCACAGTTAGGTAAAAGTATCAAGGCTAAAATGGGGTGGGAAGGTTTCTACTCCAGCCTTACAGGAGGAACACTTTTAAATCAATGATTTTGGGAGGCATAATGACATTTCTTAAAACTTAATCATCTTTGACAACTATCTGTTAGGCTGAATAAGTCCATCTGCTATTTTCCAGGAATTTAACCCAATAATAGAAACTCATATCTATGTATCAGTTTGAGGTTTATTCTCCTCACAACAGCACTGTAAAGTAAATAGGACAATTATTATCCTTCCCTCATATATGAGGAAGCAGTGTCACAGAGGTCCTCTGCCAAAGTCGCACAGCTAGTGTCAGAGGAAAGTCTCAAACTTGGATCAGTCTGAGAATGGCTCACTTTCCACAATATCAGGTGGTCTTTCAGTTATTCAGTCCACAGATACTTATCCAATACTATCATGTGCTAGACACTGTGCCAAGTGCTGGGGATACAAGATGAGGTAAAAGACAGTCCATCGCCTCAAGTAACTCACAATATAATGGGTGAGGCAATATGAAAACAGGCTATATGCACAGTAAATTGGAAATAATTAAGAGCAGGGAAGGATTAAGCTTAAGAAGGTTTGGGAAAGACCTTCTACAAAAGATAGGATTTAGTTGAGACTTGAAGGGGGCCAGGAGGCAGAGATGAGGAAGAGAGTAGATTCCATGGATGGGGACAGCCAGAGAAAATACCCAGAGCTAAGAGATGGAATGTCTTGTTTCTGGCTAAACCAGGAGGCCAGTGACACTGGATTGAAGAGTATGTGGCAGAGGAAGGTATGAGAAGACTGGAAAGATAGGAGGGGGCTTGGTTATGAAGGACTTAGAATTTTGTATTTGATTCTGGAGGCAATTGGGAGTCACCTGAGTTTACTGAGGGAGGGGGAAGGAGAGGGAGGGGAAAGACATGATTGAACTTGTCCTTTAGGAAAATTTTAGTGGCTAAAAAGAGGATGGATTATAGTGGGGAGAGACTTGAGACAGGCAGATCCCCCAGAAGGCTATTGCAGTAGTCCAGGTAAGAGGTGATAAGGGCCTACAGCAATGTAGTGGTAACATCAGAGGAGAGGAGAGGGCTCATTGGAAAGATGTTACAAAGGTGAATCCAACAGGCTTTGACAACACATTGGATACAGGAGGTGAGAGTAAGGAGTCAGGGCTGATTCTTAGGTTGTGAACTTCAGTGACCAGGAGGATGGTGTTGCCCTCAACGATAATAGGGAAGTTAGGAGGAAGGGAAGGGTTTGGGGAAAATAAGTTCAGTTTTGGACACAATGAGTTTAATTTATCTATTGGACCTCCAGTTTGAGATGTCTGAAAGGGATTTGGAGATGTGAGATTGGAGGTCTTTTTATGACTCATTCTCACTGAATCACTCTCTCTCTCTGATTCATTTACCCCCTGGGAATTCAGAAGTTTTGAAGTTTATTCTTAACTCCATCACCAATTTGCTAAATACTTCAGGATATAGTAAATTAACCTCTTAATCAATTCATTTGCTCATGTGGAAAATGGAGATGTACAACAAACCCTTCTTCACTGAAAGGAATTATTCCAAGTTAGTTAAAGAGACTGCTATGAATCATTTTGTAAATATGAAATGATGCAAAAATGTTTATAAGCAATATTCTTCTGAAACTCTTATCTCACAATAATATTACTTCATTTAGGATATACTTTTATACTGCCTAATTGACTTAGCTGTCAGTAAATGAACCTTCATTAGGTGGTTACTATGTGCTAAGCGCTAAGCTAAGCTCTAGGGACAACACAAAGAAAGCCAAAAGATAGTCCCTGCTCTCAAGGAGCTTATCTTGCAAAAGGAAAGACAATATGTAAATAATTATGTATATACAAGATATTTCTGCTGTCCTTTTTTATCTTGCAGAACCTTTTTGAATAGTTATCTATTCCTTTTTTGGCCTAAAGTTCAATAGAATAAAATCCTAGCCTGTCATTTGCATACTATTTTATAACCATTTGATTATTAAATTAATTCTGTGGGGGATCCTCACATCATCTCACTTTTCCAGGTGAAGAAATTGACACTTAGAAAATCTGACTTACCTGTTGTTAGACAGCTAATAGAATAGCAGAACCAGGAATGCATTGATAAATGTTTACCAAGGTGTTCTCTGGGGAAAAATGGTGGATGAAACATACTTTTAAGTTTAATCTGCATTATTATAATTCTGCCCTGACTTTCTTATGCATAGACAATCAACAAAACAATAAATCAGCCTCTAACTTGTAGAATTTGCTGTTTTCTTAGGAGTAAATGCTAACACTCAAAATTTAACAATTAGGTTTCTGGAGCCAGGTGGGGCTCTCTCAGGATTTACATCTCTCCTATCTCCAGATGCAAAACTCTTTCCAATGAACCAAACTCTCTCAAAGATATATATATTTCCACACAAAAGGGAAAATTTCAGCAGATTTTATTCATCCATTTACATCTTTTCTTTTAACATAAGCACCTATTATAGTGTCCCAAAAGTCTTAGTGAAGTTTTGAGTTTCAATAGATCACAACTACACTAAGACTTTTAAAACACTATGAAAGGGAAAATAATTTATAACTAGGAAAGTGATGGTGAAATGATCTCTACAAAAAAAAAACAAATCTTTAAAATGCCCAATTTTTATGAAATATAAGTTTTATTTTTAACTTTCCTGGAAGATTTCTTACTAGCTATATTTTATAACTTGTTTTGGATTCACAGTGAAATTTCAATAATTATAATAGGATCATAGATCAGTGAGATCATAGTGTTAGAACTGTAAAGAACCAGAGAAGCCATCTATTCCAATACTTTTATTTGTTGGAAGGGGAAGCTGAGGCTAAGAAAGATTAAGTGACTTGTCAAGGTCACCCAGCTTGTAAATGTCTGAGGGAGGATTGGAACCCATACTTTCCTGATCTTCCAAGTCATACCCTCTAATTACTATATTATACTGTTGCTATTAATCAAAAATCAAAAGATTATTTATGTTATTGGCAGAATTAAATCCAAACATTTGATACAATTATAGGATCATAGATTTAGAGTTAGAAATTTCATAGAGTTCAATGCTCTCATTTTATAATTAAGGAAACTGAGGCCCAGTGAAGTTATACAACTTGTCCAAGGTCATGTAGAAAGTTACAGGATTCAAAGCCAGGTCCTATGATTCCAAATCCAGCACTCTTTCATTTCCACATGCTGTCTCTAAATAGATATTTTTTTGTAAGCAAAGGATTGAAGGTGCTACAAAAATACTAAGATAATCAATGACTGCCCTGCCTTTAAGAAGCTTTCAATCTAATGAGGACCAAAGTCAAGTATGAAAATTAGCATCATTCAAGGTAGAATGTGATGAGAGGAAAAGAGAGAGAGACCCGACCAAAGTCCTCCAAAAACATCTAAGAAGGAAGAGTTCACTTTCTGCCGACAGCATAAAGGAAAGATTCTGGGAAGACATGCCACCAGTAAAAATTTAGCAAAACTATCTCCCCCTTCATTCACTGGAAAAAGGGTACCATTGCAAAATTCCCTGTACACAAACACATGCTGATAATTGTGTGGATGATGGCTATGCCCATGTGGGGAATAAGAAGAAAATTAGTGATTGGCTTTTTTCTTCAATAGCTTCTTTGACCTGAATTTACACTGAAGTCAGAAGGAATTATATATTCAGAAAAAAATTCTTAGAGCAATTAAAAAATAAAACTAATTCAGAACAGGTCCCTGACTCTCAAATCACCCAACAAGGGCCAATTAAGGAGCATTTGAAATGGCTAGCAATAGTGTTAAATGCTACATTTTACAGACAGTCTCATTTATTTCTAAATATATTAGAGATTATCATCAACATTAAATCTTGGTTGGACAGACCAATGGCTATATAGGATTAAGAAATACCTAGAATGTAAAATTAACACTTTATACAGTAGATATTTTGATAGCTAACTAGTAATTATTGAACTCCCAAAATGCTAGATTCAATAATAGTTGATATAACATTTCAAGGTTTTACAAAGTATGTTTTATACATTAGCTCATTTGAGTCATGCAAAAATCCAGTGAGGTATCAAGCTTATTTTACAGATGAGGAAACTGAGCCTGTGGAATGTTAAATGATATACGCTTAGACAACCAGTAGGTGAAGGATTAAGATTTGAACCTGTCTCTCTTGATTCCAGGTCATACACCCTTCACATTACATATCACTGCGATTCTTGTCTTCAAGGAGCCTATATTCTATGAGAAAATAATAAACATAATACACATCTGTGTCTACATGGGCACAGTTAAAGGAATTACCTGCTAATTCAAGTGAAAACATATGTACAGTTTAAGAAAAGAGGGGTGTTTTAATTGATTTGTCTAATTTAGCTAAATACACATTCACTTAAAAATGTTTGTAATGCCATGCATGCACAGCTTTCCAGAAGAATGCTACTATGAACATCTTTTAAGATTCTGATTACACAGTATAGTGAACACTCTATTTATTCCATAACAAAGCAAAGCAAAACATTCACAGAACATCTAGGTATAGCTTTCACAATGTTACAATTTATCACAGAAAATCACAATATAGTATTCACAACAGTTTATCATTAAAGTGGCCACATAGTTTTCAACAAAGTGGTCATAATATTTAGAACAAAGAATAATAATTTCAAAGCACAATAGTACTTTGGTACTCCTCCACCTCTAAGTCACTAGTAAACTACCATTTCATCATTACTCAGCACCCTTGGAGAGGTCTTTTCATCTTGACTTGGGGCCGGTTCTCAGATTCCCTGGATCCCCTTCCATGGTCCCAGATTCTACCTGGATTCACCAGACTGTCACCTGTGTTCAATGGCAGACAGCTCCCAGTTCCTTGTCCAGCTCTCTGGATAGGTCCTTCTCCACACTGAAGTTCACAGGGTCTGGTCCATGTCAGATCCTTCACCATTTCTGATGCAGGGAATCCAAGGCTCAAACAAGCCACAAACAGACAAAGTCTCAGCATCCAGGTCATGCTTCCTCAATCTTCTGCAGCTCATTCAAAAAATCAGAACCACCTTACCCAGCCTGGGGGGAAGGGTCCGCTCCTGGGCTCCTGTTCAGAAGCTCCAGCACCACAAGTTCTCAAGAAATGCTGGCTCAGTTCTCCATTCTCTCTTCTGTAGCTGCTCTACCATCAGAAGTTGGTTCCAAGAAATTCTGACTGTGCCTCCCTGGGGCTTTTCCTTATATACACAGCATTACCTACTTCCTGTTTCAGCCAACCCCTTCCTGTTACTCAGGAACAGGAGTTCATACCTTCTGTTTCTTTCACAGGGGTTTGATCAATTACTAAGTGCTAAGTACCTGCTTACTTGCCAATATGAAGAGGTTAAATTACATTACCATTACAATGTTTCACTTTGGAAAAGATAAATTTATAATAATTGAGAAAGACTCTTTATGTATATTCCTTTAAAATGATGATGATGATGATGATGATAAAAACCAGAACAATATCTCTTTAAGGTTTGAAAAGTGCTCTAAATATAATTATCATATTTGATCCTCACAACAACCTATATGCTAGGTGCTATATCAGAAACTGTGAATAAGGCACCCAAAATAGGTTCGTTGGAAGCTTGAGAAGCTAGTGTCAGCCGGGGCAAAATGAATAGAACTCCAGGCTCAGAGTCAGAAAGATCTGAAATTGCTAGGAAAGCTAGAAAGTAGTCTGACAGAAACTAAGTATAGACCAACATTTAATAACATATGCCAAATAAGGTCAAAATGGATACATGATTTACATAAAAAGGGCAATATCATAAGCAAACTAGGGAGCATGAGAAAACATACCTCTCAGATCTAGGAATAAGGGAAGAGTTTATGACCAAATAAGAGATATAGAGAATCACAGGAGGCCAAATGAATAATTTTGATTATAAATAAATTTAAAAGATTCTGCACAAACAAAATTTGTGCAATCAAAATTAGAAGGAAATCAGGAAACGTGAAAAAAATTATAGCGTATCTGACAAAGCACTCTTTTCTCAAATATAAAGGAAACTGAGCTAAATTTGTAAACCTAACAGCCATTCTCCAATTGATAAATGGTCAAAGGATATGAACAGGAGTTTTCAGAAGAATAAATCAAAGCAATCAATAGACACAAAAAAATGTTCTAAATAACTATTAATTTGAAAAATGTGAATTAAAACAACTGAGGTAACACCTCACATCTATAAGACTGGCTAACATGACAGAAAAAAATGATAAATGCTGATGGGGCTGTGTGTGGAGAAGTACACTAATATACACTGTTGGTAGAGTTGTCAGCTGGTTCAACCATTCTGGAGAACAATTGGAACTATATCCAAAGTACTATAAAACTGTGTCTATCCTTTGACCCAGCAATATTGCTAATAGGTCTATATACCAAAGGAGGGGGACCAATATGTACAAAAATATTTTAGTAGCTTTTTTTGATGGCAAAGAATTATAAATTGGGGGGATACTATAATGGAAATGCAAATTTAAAGATCTTCCCTGCCCCTAGGTTAAGTGCCTGTGGTGGGAGGCTTGGTTTTCAGGAAAGCCCACACCTTGATGCTGTGTGATTGGGCAGTGGGTCAAGAGGGTGGTTACATTCTCTGAGCCAGGCAAAGGCTATATAAACCCTGAGGGGAGGCTTTGCTTTGGAGCTCACTTTGAGAAGTGTGATTTGACCAGATGAGACTCTGGGTAGCCATTGAGAGCCCCTTGGCTTTGAAAACCCAGATGCTGATGCTTCCCTCTCTGGTAACTGTGATTTGGTATTGATATAATGGTTGGACAGTTTGGAAGCCTGTCTGTTTGATCTGTCTGTATACTCTGAAGTTCGGGGTGCTGACCTTTTCCCCCTGAACTAGGTAATATATGTTTGTTTGATTAAAGTAAGCTTGTTAACAGATTTTGAGTTGCTTTCTTTTACAAAAGCAGATCTAAGAACCTGTGTTGGCAGCCACCCTGGGGATGTTGGGATGCTTGCTGCTACAGATACACACCAATTACAGAATGGCTAAACAAGTTGTGGTACACAGTTATGATGGAATACTTTCATGCTATAAGAATTTATGAAGGGGATGGTTTCAGAACAGAACCATGGGAAGACTTATATGAGCCAATGCAAACTCAAATGAACAGAACCAGAACATGGTACACAGTAATAGCAGTTATTGTAAGGATGATAAAATTTGAAAGACTTAACTACCAAAATCAATATAGTGATCCCAGACAATTTCAAAGGATGAATGATGAAAAATTCTATCCACTTGCAGAGAGAAATCTGATGAGTTCTGAGTACAGATTAAAGCATAGGTTTATTTTTTTTACTTTATGTTTCTTGCTTTTTTTTCAACCTGGATAATATGAAAATATATTTTACATGACATCATATGTATAAGAGGTATTATATTCTTTGCCTTCTCAATGTCTGAGGGAGTTGAAGGGAGCAAAAATGTAAAATTAAATCTAAAAATTCAATTAAAAGTAACCACTCATAAAAGAAGGTAAATCTGAGTTCAAATCTGACCTCAGTTACTACTAGCTATGTAGTACTAAGCAAACCACTTAACCTTTTTACCTCAGTTTCCTCAGATGTAAAATGGATATTATAAGCACCTATTTCACATGACTGCTATAAAAATTAATGAGATAATATTTGTGATTTTTAAAGAGCTTAGTAAAGTGGTTGGCACATAGCAGGTGCTATATAAATTCTTATTTTCTTCTTTTTTCCCTTTTGGTTCCATAAGGTAACAGACTAAAGAAGAATTAAAAGCACAAGGGCCATAAATGAAAGAATAAAAGGCTATAATAAACAGTGAAGATAAATAACGAATATAAAATGGGAAAGAAATCCTTTGTAGAAAAAATATGCAGAAAATGAAATTTTAGTGGGAGGGAATTATAAGCAGCCTTGTACAATATATCTACTATGGTAATGTTTTGCATAGCTAGACATGTACAACATATACTGAATTACTTATCTTCCCAGAGGGAATGGGTGACAAGGGAGGAAGGGAATGGATCTGAAATTCGAGGTCTTAAAATTAAATGTTTCAAATATATATAAATACTATTATTATTACTCTTTTGCTTGTAATTGGGAGATAAGATGCGCAGGCATTGGAACACAGAGATTCACCTTTCTCTAATGGAAAAGGTGAAGGGGGTATGGAAGAAGATATGGGAGAGAGAAGATTGGAGGAAGAGACATCTTGTGGGACTGCTATTCTGGGAGAATGGGTAGGGGAAAAACAGGGGGGAAAAATAATTGTAACTCAAAATCTGGCGGAAATGAATGATGTAAAACAGACGTTAACAAAGCATTTGTTTAAAAAAAAAAAGAAATCAGATTACCTAAAAAAAAAAGAAAGAAAATGAAATTTTAAAAACTTTATGAACAAAAGAAGCTAAAAGGGAAAAGAGAAATTTTACTTGACTACCTGCGAATAGGAAAAAGAGAAAAGGAATTAAATAGCTAGATAAAAATAACCAAGGAAAAGGAACTATAAACTAAATCCAAACTAGGGAAAGAGATAACAAATGGAGAACACGGTGCTTGGGGGTGAGTGCAAGAACACTTGGGGGAATAGGGGTCACTAAAATAGACTCAAAACAATTCTGTTCTTACAGAGGAAGAAAGGGAAAATCCTAATTGGGAAAAAATCAATATTAGAGAGAAATGGAAAAAATAAATATAACTCATAACTTTAAATGTGAGTGTATTAAACAACTTAATAAAATTTTAAAAAGTAACAAATTGGGTAAGAAAACAATACCCCATAATCTGTTGCTAAGAAAAAAATACACTTTCAAAGCAAAGGCATGGAGAATAAAAATGAGGGGTTGCAAAATAAAGTTACTATGCATCAGGGGAATTTTTTTAATGGAGTTGTAATTATTCTCTCAAAGTAAAAATAAAGTGTCAAAAATGTACAAAGGAATTATGCTGAGATTACACATCATGCTGAAAGAGAACATAGACTGTGAACCAATATCAATATTAAATTTATATCCTCCAAATGACTTAGCATCAAAATTCATAAAGGAAACATTAACTGAACTACAGTAAGACATAGACAATAACACAATAACAGCAGGACATTTCAATTTCCCTATCTCAATTTTGGATGTTTAACAGAAAGATAAACTAAAAGGGAATTAAAGAACTGAACAAATTGCTACAGAGAATAGAGCTAAATTATTTATATTATTCTTTACATGGGACTCCAAAAGATTATACATATTTCTCAGCTCCACACAGACCTTTTTAGAAAATGTCTTAGGGCACAGAGGTATTCCAAACAAATGTAAAAAGGAAAAATAGTAAATATGTTTACAGACCCTAATGCAATAAAAATAGCAATCAGTTCAGAGATCACAAATAAAACATGCAAACCCAAATAGAAACTTAGAAATGAAATTCTGAATGATGATTGTATCAAAAAACAAATAGTAGAAATAATAATTATGTGAAAGGAAATGCTAATGATGAAACAACATAGCAAACTTTATGAGATGTAGCTAAAGCATTCTTTAGCAGGGAAGTGTAATACCTGCAAACATACAATAACAAAGTAGGAAAAGGGAGGATTAAGAAACTGAATATGCATTTTAAAAACTAGGAAGTCAACCAATAAGCAAATCCTAAATGAGTATGAAAGAGGATATGTTAAAAGTAAAAGAGAAATACATAAACTGGAAACTATCATAAATCTGGTTTTTTAAAGACAGGCAAAATTGTTAAATTTTTAGCTAATATTTTTTTAAAAGCAGAAAAAAAATTTAAAATAGCAAACGAGCAATGTGAAATCATAGCAAAAGCAGACTTTTAAAAAAAATTGAACATATTATGCCCAGTTATAGAAACACACATGCATGTGCATGTATACACACACACACACACACAAACGAGAACACAAATTAAATAGAAGAATACCTTCAGAATATGAAACCAAAAGACAATACCAAATCGAAATCTTTACCCAGTCGTCAAAAAGAAATTAGAACCAGCTGTAAAGGAACAACCAAAGGTAGAGAGGAGAGGAATGGAAAAACTTTCCAATCCTGATGGATTCAAAGAATTCTATCAAACTATTAAAGAACTATGAGTTACTACACAAATTATAGTATGCTTACAAATTATTCCTCAAAATTATACAATAAAAAGTATGAATTATTCTGACTCAAATACAATTCTAATATCTAAGTAATGGAAGGATAAAACACATAAGAAAAACTATAAGCCAATATCATTAATCAATATGGGCTCAAATATTTGAAAGAAAATCCTATCAGACTACAGCAATTTATCCAAAAAATGATGCGTTGTGACTGAGTGGGATTTATACCAGAGATGCAAGGGTGGTTCAACATTAGGAAAACATACAATAAAATTAGTTATATTAAAAATCATAACATTCCCAAATCACACGATTATCTTGAAGATGCAAAAAAATGACAAATTACATTAATTTATATTAAATCCCTACAAAACGTAGATATAGAGGGGCCTTTTTAATATCACAAAAGGTATCTATGTAAAACTGAAAGCAGACATTATGTAATGTAAGTAATGGGAAGCACTAAAACCTTTTCCAATAAATATAGAAGTAAAACAAGGATGTCAATTTTCCCCATTATTATTTAATATCGGTCTTAAAATGCTAGCAACAGCAGTAAGACAAAAGAAATTAAAAATTAAGGACAGGTAAAAAGGAAATAAAACTATCCTATTTCTTTATGATATTATGGTATACTTAGAACATCCTAGGAAATCAGCAAGGATTTTGAAAATTGATAGCTTCAGCAAGATTGTAGGCTATAAAAGAAACCCTCAAAAATCAACTGCATTCCTATATAATAATTACAAAATCCAGGAGGCTATAATTGAAAGATAAATACTGTTCTACAAAGTGTACAAATATCTGAGGATCAATCTACCAAAGTACACAAAAGACTCATGTGAATTCAATAACAAAATGTTACATAACAAAATTTAAAAAACAACAAATAGCTAGAGGAATATTGAGTGCTTGCGGCTGTACTGTGACGATATAATAAAATCTGATAATACCACCAATACTGTACTTTATGATAATATTACAGTTTAATGATATAAAAAAATTATACATTTTTTAAAAAGAAATTGGGGTTAAGTAACTTGCTCAAGGTTACACGGCTAGTCATTATTTCTGTGTGGGTGCTCATTTTCTGAGGCCGGATTTGATCTCGGATCATCCCAACTCCGAGGCCGGAGCTCTTACTCACTGAGCCACCTAGCCTCCCCTTTAGGGGAATTGGGGTTAAGTAACTTGCCCAAGGTTACAAGGCTAGGTTTTTGTTTGTGTGGATTAAGTGTCTGAGGCGGGCTCCGAACTCAGGTCCTTCTGACTCCAGGGCCGGCGCTCTATTCACTGCGCCATCTAGACGCCCCCAAAAATTATACATTTATTGTAAATGTTCTAAAATATACATTTAGACTTGTATTTCCAAGATATTAATTGCTTTAAAAACAAATACTCCCGGGGCGGCTAGGTGGCGCAGTGAGTAAGAGCACCGGCCTTGGAGTTGGGATGACCTGAGATCGAAACTGGCCTCAGAAAATGAGCACCCACACATAAATAATGACTAGCCGTGTAACCTTGAGCAAGTTACTTAACCCCAATTGCTTAAAAAAAAAAAAAAAACAAATACTCCCCATTAAGCTTGGGTACTTTTAAATTTCTTAATATATTCTGCCACAGCTTTTCCTTTGTTTGCATTCTCTTCACAGTGTCTTGCCTGGAAATTACAAAGTATTTGCAAGTATCTCCTTTATACTCTGGTTCAATCTGGCCTTCAGATTTCAAGACAAAGCCATCAGTCCCATGTTTTACTCAAATACAGCATTGATCTGTTAAAAAAAAAAACAACATAAAATATTTTAACAGTTTTCACCAAACCAGATACTTACAACCTCCAAGCTTCTTGGAACAAGAAGATCCAGATGAAATCATATTTGTGTGGGGACAGTGTGTTTTACATACCATCTCCCTCATCCTGTCTACTCCAAAAGTTATATCAAAAATGGTTTCAGTGAACCTAATTTAAACGAGCTTATATGCCAGTCCTTCTATTTAATTACAAATATAGGATAATAACTAATCCCAGGATTCTTTCTATGTAAATTCCATCAAAAATTCTACTACTACTATTAATAAATGTTATTACCATCACCACCATCATTATTATACCTAACAAGAAAAAATGTAATCACTAAAATTATCTTATCAGAAGTTTGATATCTTTTGTAAACAAAGACAAAAAAAAATCCCCTCTAAATATCCTTGAGAAGTCAAGAAATAAATGGTAATGGAATAAGAGCATCAAACATAAAACAATTGCCCAAAAATGCTCTAACATATACCTTGATTCACAAAAATTTTAGAAAGACATTTTAATACCAAACATTGCCCCCATACCAAATATTTATTATCTCTATGCTTCATGGAATGAAAAACTTTTAAAATATGGAGATATAAAAGAAAAATATGAAATGCATATCGAAACAGGATGAGGTACATACCATCCCCATCATCTTAATCTACTTGCAGTAATAGAGTTGTCCCAAAGATGCTTTTGGTATGCCTATAGAAGATGAGCTAACATCCCAATTCCTTTATTCTGTTACAAAAATCAATTATTTTCTCCACCTGCCTAATAGTCCACAGAATATTAAATATAAAAGATTAGTTGCAGGATTGTAAATTAAAATAGGACCATTGCTGACTCTATTGTAAAATATAAGAACTGGATTCATCATCCTAATCCTCTTTCTCTTCTTCCTCCTTATCCTTATCCCCATCATCATCTTCGTTATCACAACACATTTTGTAAAACAAGGTCTAACAAAGTCTTTGAGCTACAAAGTCATCTTTCCTGTGGATTGTAGATTGATTATAGCCTCCATAATGTAAATTCGATGTGGTTTTCAGTGATTGAGTAGATGAAATATTTATTTGAATAAAAAGCTTGTCCCACACATGAAAGTATTATAACATGTTTGGATTTATTTTGAGGCTAAGAATGGGTACAGACTTCAGGGAGCGCATCTGCTTCATTAAGTAGAACTCTCATTGGCTTCAAATAGGGAGAGAGATGTTCTGGAAATGTATGTTTAATAACTACTGGAAAAAAATGGGCACAGACTGACATTTGATACCAAGCAGACACACACACACACACACACACACACACACAATTTAATGTAAAATATAATTTATGGAAACCCAGGACCTCTGTGGAAACCTCTGTGGTATATATTTTACTATGCTATAATTACAACATTAAGAAAATTATCATTTTAGTTAAAGTTTAAAATAAAATCTTGCTTCCATCATTACCCCCTGTTTTCATTAGCTCAGAATTAAGTGAGGGGGTGGGGGGAGGAATCTCATAAATTGAAATATTTCCTGTGTATTATCATCCTTGAAAATGGTTTTAGGGGAAAGGGAGAGGAATATTGATTTCAAACAGATAAATTAAAGGGGTTAGTATACACTTAATAAATGAACACCCTGATGAAATAGTTACCCCTCCCACGTCATTCTGGAAGCCTAAGGACATGTCTGGTACTTTTCAGCCTCATGTTTCTTTGTACTAAAAATCACCAAAGACAGGGTTTGATTCAGACACTGCATAATTGGGGGTGTGTCTGTTCATGGCAGCTAAGTAATCCTCTAGGGTGACTGGGCAGCTTTCCAGTTGCCTTCTGTTGTCTAGGACGATACAAGAACGGGGAAGAAAGAAAGGGTTTCCCCCCTTCCCCCACTGAATCTGGCAGTTACTATCCCTCTTTTCAGACCTGTGGCAGGGAAGTAGACACAAACATAGTGGTGTAACCGGATCTCAAACTAAAAAAAGGGTAGCTATGTTGTGAGTAGAGAGACTGTGGAACTTTTTGGGTATAGTGTCAATACTTACTGAGTTTCAAAGGCAACCTCTCCTGTTTCCATCTCTGAACATACTGCCAAGATATCATTTCAGATGTCTTAATCAGTTATATGTGAGTAAATGAAATTTATATAGTGCATTAAAGTTTGCAAATCACTTTGTGACATTTTGCCATTATTTTGCTATTTCTTTCCCCAGCTCATTTTATAGAACTGAGGCAAACAGGGTTAAGTGACTTGCCCACAATTACAGATAGTAAGTGTCTGAGACTAGATTTAAACTCAGATCTTCCTGAGCCCAGGTCCATCACTCTGTGCTTAAAGACCTTCAAAGGCATCTGAAAGCTGGAGATTTTGTTGTCCTCTACTGTGTGCTATAGTTTTCTTGAAGTTGAAAGAATAGAAGGAGGTGGAAGTGGAAAACAGCTAAAAATTACTACTAACCATTGAAGTAAAGAAAAAAAAACCTTGATTTCGTCAAGACGATACAGAAACTTAAGGTCCCAAAATTAGGAAAAGTTAATTTTTATTGATGAAACTAACTTTTTCATTCAACACTGCACCAAAAAGTTTGACAGAAGGAGACATGCATCCATAAAATCTGGACATCTGCACCACACTATGAAATATGAAACATCCACCATCATTACCACCCCAAAAATATGTTGGTTATTGTTTACTTTTTTTTTTTTTTTTGCTTTTTGGAGGGCAATCGGGGTTAAGTAACTTGCCCAAGGTCACACGGCTAGGTTTTTGTTTGTGTCTGAGGTCAGATCCGAACTCAGGTCCTTCTGACTCCAGGGCTGATGCTCTACTCACTGTGCCACATAGCTGCCCCCTATTGTTTACTTTCAAGAGAGCCTGGAAGTTTTGTCATAATGAGGGAATGATGAACTCTAATAAATATATTCATATGCTGAGAGGAAAAATTATTCTACAATTATGTAAAATGCCAAATGATGATAGAATAATTTGACTTACCTCTACACCATGTCACACATCAAGAAAGAATAAGAAAATTATCTAAGAGATAGACAAAATCATACTTCAATAGCCTGGGCAGTGACCCAGCTTAAGCACCATGGAAACATATAATCAAGTCTGAGGTAGGATTCAAACCTAGGTCTTCCTAATTCCAAGTCTAGTACTCTATCAATTACTCCTGAATGTCAAAGAATTATATGAACCTTGCATCTACTCCCAACACAGTCTCCTACCTTTCCCCCAGTTCTCAACCTCTTAACCAAATCTTTCAAAACTCAACTCAAATCCCCCTTCACCCTATCCTGACTATGTTGTTATTACCTTTCTCTGGACCACTACAGAACTTTATGGGTGCAACATTGGTTTTTTTTTTTAGATTTAATTACATATTTATACAATATCAATTTTTTAGATTTAATTACATATTTATACAATATCATGATTTGAGATACAATATATATCTTATACAATATCATGATTTGATCATTTTGTGTATGAATATTTGTCTTCTTATGGAGAAACTATTGTTGGTAATGTGTACATATATGTGTATGTAAAACATAACCTCCCAAAGATATCAAAGAGGAAAAAGTATGTATGATATAGGCATATTATATATAATATATAGATAGATAGATAGATAGATAGATATACATATATACATATATAGGCATAAACTGTTCAGACTATGTGTGTATGCTATTTTTAATTATCTATATCGATTTTTACTCTTATAAGCAGTGATATTGAAGTCCAGAGAGTTTAAGTAACTTATTTAAGACAACATAGGCAATGCTAGGACCCAGATCTTCTAACTACTACTCTACCAATCCTCTTACTGTGATGGAGCGGAGAGTCAGTCTTGGAGTCAGGTAAAATTGAGTTCAAATCCTTCCTTGGATACGGGCTAGCTATATGATACTAAGTAAATTATGTAACCTTCAAACTTTAGCTGTAAAATTGAGGTAATAATAGCATTATCTGCTTACAGAAACATTGTTAGAATCAAATGAAGTAATACATGTAAAGTAATGAAAACTTTCAGAAGCTACGTAAATATAAACAAAATTGTATCTACCATTATAATACAAATAATGGATGATGATGTTTGTATAAAATAATTATTCTTTTTAGCCGTTCCTAAATGGTTTTACTCTTTAAATTAGTATCATGCCCAGGTTTTCCACAGTCTTTCTTATGAACTACCCAATTACTAACAAGAAACTCAGACATAAATTTTACATTTTATGTATATAAAAAGTAAAAGGTCTGTCCTTATGGATACCTTATAATCAGAATTTGTTATATACATTATATTTATATTGGTGTTTATATGTCAAATCACTTGTATGTCGAATCATCTATTAAATTCAAGATTTTTAAACAAAATCTTGAAAACTTAAGAGTTTATCAAACATTCATTTTTTTGTTCAAGATAATAGTTAACTGGGAGACAGAGCCAAGATGGCTGAGTAGAAAGAGTGCGTCCAAGGCACTTTCCCCCCAGATCACCTCCAAACAATGTAAAAGGGGACTCTGAACAACTTCTGGATCCCCAGCACCCACAGAACGACACAGAGAAGCTAACCTCCTGCTGAGTTCAGCCCAGCAGCCCTGCAGGAAGGACCAGAGCAGCGCTCTGGGAGCCGGCAGCGCTGTGGGAGCCGGCAGCACAGCATGGGAGAGCTGAGCCCAGGTCCATGAGAGTCGTGGTTTTAGCCCCAGTCACAGCCAGGCCAGCAGCCAGCTGGAGGACCCCAAAACACCAGCAGTTGTGGAAACTCCAGAATTATCAACTCAGATATGCCTAGGACAAAGTGAGTGGTTAGTGCCCTATGGACTTTGGGACCAGTATTTGGGGAACGCATTGGCTTCCTCCCCTGGGGGCTAGAAGCTGCTGAGGAGACAAGCCATTTTGTAGTTTTCAATGGCAGCTCCAGCTCCTGGCCTGCAAACTGTAGGGAGATCCAGTGATCAGTCTTGGGGGGGGGGTAATAGCTCTTCTTTAACCTCCCTGGATCTGGATTGTGATCTGGGGGAGATCTGGGGAGGGTATCCAGCTTGCCAGAAAGCTGTGAAGAAACAAACATTCGGGACAAAAGCTCTCCTGTCTGGTGGCAGAGTCCTACTGTGGCAACAAGCCCAAAAGTCAAGTAAGGAAGTGGCAACATGTCAAAGCAAAGGAAACAAAATAAACAGGAAAATGCAACCTTAGACTTCTATTTTGGGGGCAAAGAGGATGGAAGCATAGAACAGGAGCAGGACTGTGAGGTCAGAAATCCTCCTCCAAAAGCCCCAAAGGAAAATATGAGTGGGTTACAGGCCATAGAGGAACTTAAGAAGGACTTTAAAAATCAAATAAGAAAAGTGGAGGAAAAATTGGGAAGAGAAATGAGAAGGATGCAGGAAAAGTATGAAATAACAGTCAACAGCCTGACTGAGGGAAACAACACCTTAAAAAATAGACTAATTCAAATGGCAAAGGAGGCCCAAAAAGGCAATGAGGAGAAGAATGCCTTAAAAAGCCAAATTTGCCAGATGGAAAAAGAATCTCAAAAGCTCACTGAGGAGATTTATTCCTTCAGAGTTAGACTGGAGCAAATGGAAGCTAGCGACTTTATGAGAAATCAAGATGCTGTTAAGCAGATCCAAGCAAATGAAAGAATAGAAGGCAATGTGAAATATCTCATGGGAAAAACCACTGACCTGGAAAATAGATCCAGGAGAAAAGTTATTGGACTACCTGAAAGCCATGATCAAGGAAAGAACCTAGAAATCACCCTTCAAGAAAATTTTAAGGAAAATTGCCCTGATGTTTTAGACCCAGAAGGCAAAATAGAGGTTGAAAGAATCCACCGATCACCTCCTGAAAAACATCCTAAAAAGAAAACTCCCAGGAATATTATAGCCAGGTTCCAGAATCCCCAGATCAAGGAGAAAATACTCCAAGCAGCCAGGAAGAAACAATTTCAATATTGTGGAAACACAATCAGAATAGCACAGGACCTGGCAGCTTCTCCACTGAGGGATAGAAGGGAATGGAATATGATATTCCAGAGGGCAAAAGAGCTGGGACTGAACCCAAAACTGAGTATTTTGTTTCAGGGGAAAACATGGTCATTCAGTGGAATAGAGGTCTTTCAAGCATTCTTGAGGAAAAAACTAGAGTTGAATAGAAAATTTGACATCCAGACACAAGAAGCAAGAGATGCCTGAGAAGGTAATCAGGGATAAGAAATCAAAAGGAACTTAGCAAAGTTGACCTATTTACATTCCTATATGGAAAAACAATAACTATGACTGATGATGGAAGAGGGGTGTATGGGCATATGAATACATATGTGAATGTTTGTATATATGTTTACAGTTATACATGGATAGAGGGCACACGTTGAATTTGGTGGGAAGGGGTGAAGCTAAGAGGTGAGAGAGGAAAGTGGCAAGAGGAGATGGGGAGAGACAGGGTAGGGTAAACTATCTCATGTAGAAGAAGCAAGGGGAAGTGGCTGCAGGGGAGTGGAAGAATAGGAAGGCTAAAAGGCAAAAACCACATTCTCATTGAACTTGGTTCAGGGAGAGAATGACATACATACTAAATGGGATATTTCAACCTGCAGCAGAATAGGGGGAAGGGGGATGAGAGGAGGGATGATGGATGGGAGGGCATTCTTGGGAGGAGGGGAGGTTGGAAGTACCCACTATAGAAGAGGGACAGGATCAAGTAGGGAATGGACCAGGTGGGGGGTGGGATGGGTGGGAGGGAATTATAAGCAGCCTTGTCCAATATATCTACTATGGTAATATTTTGCATAGCTATACATGTACAACATATACTGAATTACTTATCTTCCCAGAGGGAATGGGTGACAAGGGAATGGATCTGAAATTCAAGGTCTTAAAATTAAATGTTTCAAATATATATATTTTTAAAAAAGATAATAGTTAACTTTGCAGGGTATTTTGGCCAGAACCCCAATTGTTTTGCTCTTCAATATACGTGTTTCAAGACCTGTGGTCCTTTAATGTTTCTGCTGTTAGGTCTTGTATAATTCTAATTGTGGCACCATCATTTTTAAATTGTTTTAATCTTGATGCTTTTAATATGTTTCCCTTGGGCTGGGTATTTCAGAATTTGACTATGATATTCCTATGAGTTTTCCTCATAGGATTTCTTTTAAACGGTGATAGATGGGTTTTTTCTATTTCTACTTTTGCCCCTTGTTCTAAGGCTTCAGGATAATTTTCTTTATTTCTTGTATTAATGTATCAAGGTTCTTTTATTGACCATAACTTTCAGTTAGTCCAATTATTTTTATATTTTCTCTTCTTGATCTATTCTCTAATATGTTGTTTTTCTTATAAGATGTTTCGTTTTTTCTTCTATCTTTTCATTATACATCTTTTGTTTAATCATTTCTTGTCCTCTTATAATTCCACTGGCTTCATTTTGCCCAATTCTAACATTCAAAGTGTCATTTTCTTTCTTAAGATTCTGAATCTCCTCTTCTAGTTGGTTGGTTGACTTTCCTTTCATTCTTTTCTTGTTTTTCTTGAATTATCCTTAGTCTCTTTTTTAGTTTTTCCTCCATCTCTGTTATTTGATTTTTAAAATTTTTTAAGGTCTTCTATAAATTCTTTTTGGGCAGATGACCATTTGGTGTTACTCTATGTACATGCTATTTAAAATGAAGGCTTGCCATAATAAATGAGACCACCATTGAAGACATTCAATAAGATACATTTTTGAGTGGATAGAAAACCAGACTTATTTCTTGCATCTGGCTTATGCTAGTTCTTCCTTGTTAAGATATTCCATAAAAATATTGTTAATATACTTTCAATTAAGTCCAAATTTTATTTTTTATTGAAAATTTAGGGATTTCTTCCTGCACCATTCATTGCCTGCTCTATTCCTAGCCCATATCTTCAATCAAGAGAAATTAGGTACATAAAACAAGAAAACCAGGTCAGAATAATTCGGAGTGCTCCAGTACAGATAGTCCTTAAATATCGTAAATAGGCAAATTTTCTCCATCTCCCATTGGTCTTATCATAACTGGCCTTGCATTTTGTTTTTGCCTTATTTCCTTGATTGTATAGTAAGCTCTATAAGATCTTCCTCTTTCCTCTTCTGGAATAATAAATATATGTGCCTAGCACAAAAAAAAATATTTACTAAGTGAATTAATAAAATGAACCAAAGAAAAAATTTAATCAGTCTGATTAAAGAAAATAACAAGAGATCTATCTATATACAAAACAACATATAGTCTTCTCTCTGATGTTATAGAAACATATGTGTGTGTATCTCTGTGTGTGTGTGTGTGTGTGTGTGTGTGTGTGTGTGTGTGTAGACTTAATTTTGAAGTAAGTACTTGAAGAAGAGTCACAAGGTCATAAAACTTGTAGGTATCTTAGAGTTATCAAAAGGTTGTATTCTATGGTTTAGCTCTTCTCCTTTGACCATCTTTATTTATTTTCTTCTTTATTCACCCTCAGCATTTTTACTTATTCTCACCTTTCCTATCTTGGTTCAGCTGTCAAAAACCAACCTGTACTGGTCAACAAGATCCTAGAGTTCCTATCAGGCACTGTTGACATCTTGTCAGCAATGTTACACCCTCCCCACGTTCCAAACCCATACCTGTCACTGACAATTCAACATGATCATTTGGAAAGAAGAATTATATGAAAAATAGTAAAGGAACATGTTAGGAAGTGTTTCTGAAATAGAACAAAAACTGAGAATTCTACCTATCTCTATAAAACATGTAAGCAATAGAGTAACTTGAGTTGAATTAGAAATCTTGTTAAAAGTTTAAAATGAGGCTTGTCTCACTAAATAAATGCTCTTCCTATTGTATAAAGATCTCTTTTTTAATATTTTGATTTGTTAATTATGGGCATAACTACTGAAACAAATGCTTCAATCAATAAATAACAGAAACATAATATCTTGAAAATAAATCTCCCCCAACAGGTTTTATATATATATATATATATATAAGCACATAGTTCATGAAACCTGAACCAGCTTATTTTTGAAAGAATTCATATGCTACATGGATTTGAAACATGAAATCCACTTTAGCTAACAAGTCCCACAGAAAAAATGTGCTTAGCATGGCTATTTATAGAACACTGGTTGTTCAGTAGCTTGAACATGACAATGACCTTTATAGATTATCTTGTAGTACTAGTCCAACCCCCAAAGAGAGCCATTTCTTCCACATCTTATTGAATATAAAAATATAACTCATTTCTATATACATTTGTTATAGTGGTAAAATTTCAGAAAACGGGGGGCAGAGCCAAGATGGCAGAGTAGAAACAGCTCGTCCAAGCATCTCTGCCCCCAGATTCCCCACAAACTATGTAAAAAAGGACTCTGAACAACTTCTGGAGCCCCAGCACCCACAGAACGACACAGAGAAGCTAACCTCCCCTGAGGACAGCCCAGCAGCCCTGCAGGAAGGACCAGCGCAGCAGTCTGGGAGCCGGCAACGCGCAGAGCGCAGGAGCCCAGCCGAGCCGAGCCCAGGTCCGCGTGAGCCGAGGTTTTAGCCCCAGGGCGGCAGGGCCAGCAGCCAGCTGGAGGAACCCCAGAACACCAGGAGCGGTGGCAACTCCAGAATTATCAACATAGACATGCCTAGGACAAAGTAAGAGGTTAGTGTCCTATGGACTTTGGGACCTGTATTTGGGGAATGCGTCAGCTCCCTCCCCTGGAAGCTAGAAGCCGCTGAGGAGACACGCCATTTTGTAGTTTTCATAGGCATTTCCGGCTCCCAGCCTACAAATCGTGGGGAGATCCAGCGATCAGTCTTGGGGGGTAATCGCTCTTGCTTTAACCTCCCTGGATCTGGATTGTGATCTAGGGTGGAAGTCGTGGGTGGGTTTACAGCTTGCCAGAAACGGAAGTTGCCCCCACACGTTCGGGACGAAAATTCCTCTATCTGGCCTTAAAGCCATAGTGTGGCAACAAGCCCAAAAGTCAAGTAATTAAGTGGCAACATGCCAAGGCAAAGGAAACAGAAAAATGCAACCCTAGACTCCTATTTTGGGGGCATAGAGCGGGAAAAGGACTGTGAGGTCAGAAGTCCTGCTCCAAAAGCCCCAGGGGAAAACATGAGCGGGTTGCAGGCCATAGAGGACCTTAAGAAGGACTTTAAAAATCAAATAAGAGAAGTGGAGGAAAAATTAGAAAGAGAAATGAGAAGGATGCAGGAAAAGTATGAAATGAGGGTCAACAGCCTGACTGAGGAAAACAACACCTTAAAAAATAGACTAGCTCAAATGGTAAAGGAGGCCCAAAAGGGCATTGAGGAGAAGAATGCCTTAAAAAGTCGAATTTGCCAGATGGAAAAAGAATCTCAAAAGTTCACTGAGGAGATTCATTCCTTCAGAGTTAGACTGGAGCAAATGGAAGCTAGTGACTTTATGAGAAATCAAGATGCTGTTAAGCAGATCCAAACAAGCGAAAGATTAGAAGGCAATGTGAAATATCTCATGGGAAAAACCACTGACCTGGAGAATAGATCCAGGAGAGACAATTTAAAAATTATTGGACTACCTGAAAGCCATGATCAAGGAAAGAACCTAGAAATCACCCTTCAAGAAATTCTCAAGGAAAACTGCCCTGATGTTTTAGATCCAGAGGGCAAAATAGAGGTTGAAAGAATCCACCGATCACCTCCTGAAAAAGATCCCAAAAAGAAAACTCCCAGAAATATTATAGCCAGGTTCCAGAATCCCCAGATCAAGGAGAAAATACTACAAGCAGCCAGGAAGAAACAATTTCAATATTGTGGAAACACAATCAGAATAGCCCAGGACCTGGCAGCTTCTACACTGAGGGATCGAAGGGCATGGAATATGATATTCCAGAGGGCAAAAGAACTGGGAATGAACCCAAGGGTCACCTACCCAGCAAAACTGAGTATTTTCTTTCAGGGGAAAATATGGTCATTCAGTGGAATAGAGGACTTTCAAGCATTCTTGAGGAAAAAACCAGAATTGAATAGAAAATTTGACATCCAGACACAAGAAGCAAGAGATGCCTGAGAAGGTAATCAGGGAAAAGAAATCAAAAGGAACTTATCAAAGTTGAACTATTTACATTCCTATATGGAAAAGCAATAACTGTGACTGATGATATCTTTCTCACTATGAAAATAATGGAAGAAGGGGGTGTGGTCATATGAATACATATGTGAATGTGTGTGTATATGGTTACAGTTATATATGGATAGAGGGCATAGGTTGAATTTGTTGGGAAGGGAGAATACTCAAGGGATGAAATTATGAGGTGAGAGAGGAAAGTGGCAAGAGGAGATGGGGAGAGACAGGGGAGGGTAAACTATCCCATGTAGAAGAAGCAAGGGGAAGTGGTTGCAAAGGAGGGGGAGAATAAGGAAGGCTAAAAAGGCAAAACCACATTCACATTGAATTTGGTTCAGGGAGAAAATGACATACATACTAAATGGGATATCTCAACCTGCAGCAGGATAGGGGGAAGGGGGATGAGAGGAGGGATGATGGAAGGGAGGGCATCCTTGGGGTGAGGGGAGGTTGGAAGTACCCACTATAGAAGAGGGACAGGATCATGTAGGGAATGGACCAGGTGGGGGGTGGGATGAGTGGGAGGGAATTATAAGCAGCCTTGTACAATATATCTACTATGATAATGTTTTGCATAGCTAGACATGTACAACATATACTGAATTACTTATCTCCCAAGAAGGAATGGGTGACAAGGGAGGAAGGAAATGGATCTGAAATTCAAGGTCGTAACATTAAATGTTTCAAATATATATATAAATACTATTATTAATAAAAAAAAATTTCAGAAAACTACAGAGTATGATAAGTTTGCTTTTTTTTAAATTTTTGACAAGTATTGTTTTCCAAATCATTATAAGCTCTTGTAATAATAATGAAATTTGAAGATCCCTTTGTATTGCTAAGCTAAGAGGTACTTTGCACCTAGTTTCAAATTAAGCCTCTGTTAAAGAAACAGAAGGTATGTACCCCTGTCGCTGATGTAACAGGAAGGGGCTGAACAAGGAGGAGCAATACTGTGTATAAGGAAACACCCCAGCTGGGAAAGTCAGAACTTCTTGTGGGGCTTCTTGAAGAACTTCTTGAGATGAGCACCTGCTGCTGCTGGACTGGAACTTCCATGGAGAAAGTGATTTTGATTTTGAGAATAAAATTGCTGAAGACTTCTGAAGGCCAGCTGAGCTTGCTGAGGATTTCCAAGGGCCAGCTGAAGCTGCCAGAGGAAGCATGAATATGGTGTTGGTGCTTTATCTGTCTGTGGCTCTGTTAAGTTTTCTCTTCCCAGGAACAGAAGCTGCAAAGGACTTGAGGTGGACTGGATACTGTGAGCTTCAGTATGGATCAGGAACTGCATGGAGAGCTGGACAAGGAGCTGGGAGTTATCTGCTTTTTTTTTTTTGCTTTTTGGAGGGCAATTGGGGTTAAGTAACTTGCCCAAGGTCACACAGCTAGGTTTTTGTTTGTGTATGTTAAGTGTCTGAGACTGAACTCAGGTCCTTCTGACTCCAGGGCCGGCACTCTATTCACTGAGCCACCTAGCTGCCCCGAGCTTTCTGCTTTTGAACTCAGGTGGCAATTGGCTAGATTTGGGTGGGAGTTGGGACCATGGAAGAGGAATCATGGAAACTGAAAGCCTGCCCTGAGTCAAGATTAAAAAAAAACAAAAACAAAAACAACCTCTCTGTGGGTACTGAGTTGACTGATGAAATTGTGATTTACTTGTAACCAAGGGGTGGATGGCCTGTGTATTTTCCACTACCCCTTAAGAGGATACTGAGTAGTAACTGATGACTGAGTAGTGACTGATGACTGAATAGTGACTGATCTGTAACTTAGTGTGCCCCATGGGTAGAGAACTTTGATCTTTTGTACTTTTTGATTGAATGATTGAGTTACTAAATGATTATACTTTGTTGAAAACTACTGTGACCACTTTGGTGAAAACTATGTAGCCATTTTAGTGATAAGTCATTGTGAATGCTGTATTCTGTTTTTCTGTGATAAGTTGTAACATTGTGAATTCTGTACCTTGATTTTTCTGTGAATGTTTTGCTTTGATTTGTTATTGAATAAATAGAGTGTTAGCTATACTATGTAATCAAAACCTCAAAAGCTGATCACAGCAGCAATCTTCTGGAAAGCTGCTTGTGCGTGACTTTATATCTCTCAAAAATAAAGGTCACAGTAGATGAATTTGTATGCTGAAAATATCTTTGTGGAAGCATTGTTGTTGTTTATTTATGTCCAATTCTTTACTACCCCATGGATCATAACATGCAGATACTTGTCCATCAAGTTTTCTTGGCAAAAATACTGAGTGGTTTGCCATTTCCTTCTCCAGTGGATTAGGTAAAAAGAAGTTGTGACTTAACTAGTTATACAACTAGTGAGTGTCAGAGGTCAGATTTGAACTGGGCCTCCAGGCCCAGCCCTTTATCCAGTTGCCTACCTTCCTCTGTAGGAAGCATTGTAAAGAATACTTGATAGGTTCAAGTCATTTACCCTCTTGAAGCCCAAGTTTCTTGATCTATAAAATAGAAATGATCATCCTTATGCTCCATGGGAATGCTATGATGATTAAATGAGAAAATGTCTATAAAATGATCTATAACTAAAAAAAGGTGCTTGGGGATCCTAACATAAGAGTGAAAGCAGTAATATCCTGGTACAGACCCATAGGCTATACTGCTTAAATTATTTCTCTGACAAAGGTATCAAGGGATATTTTATGGGTAGCTATATAGGCCCTTTGTGAAGTTGTCTGAGGATATTTCATATATAATACTTTTCAATTCCATGCATTAAATAAGTATTAAATGACTACCAATTAAAATGAACCATACTAAAGAGAGGTAGGGGATACAAAGATTTTTTTAAACAGCATAATCTCTGTCCCTAAGGATGTTAATGCCTAGTGGGTGTGGTGGGAAATAATATGATACACAAATAAGCTACTTATAGCTCCCTCCTATTTAACCCTCCTCCCCTGGGATGGGTTAAGTCTCTGATGATGGGAAGTAGTTTAGAGTTACAGTTTAGCTCAGTTCCTACAGGGCACAATCCCAAATTCCAAGTCTAAAATACTATCTCTCCAGCACATCCCAGGACCATTGGCTTCTCAAGGCTTCTATGACAGGGTATCTTGCTACAACATCCTACCTGGAATACTAGATCCAAGATCATCATTGATTGAATTCTAGATTCACTGGGAATTACTTTTAGCTGCTGAAACTAAGAGGGGCAAAAAACATAGAGCAAAGAGATCTGTGATCCATTTCATGGAGGTAGGGAAGGTATCACCATTCTCAGTTCAATTCATGGCATCCTTGTTGTGGATGAACTGTGTGATCTTCACCTTTTGGATGTAGCAGGTAAGAGCAATCATAAGAAGGGTACAGTCTGGTAGTTTTTAAGATACAGCCTGTTCAGGGGCAGAGCCAAGATGGCGGAGTAGTAACAGCACTTCCACAGGGCTCCAGCCCACACCACTTCCAATCTATGTAAAAGGGGGCTATGAACAACCTCTGGAGCTCCAGAAGCCACAAAATTACAAAGAGAAACTAACTTCCTGCTAAGGATAGCCTGGCAGCCCAGCAGAGAGCAGCCAGCACAGCACCCTGGGAGCCAAGCCCAGGACCACATAAGTCTGAGGTTTTAGCCCCATGGCAGTCCAAACAGCAGTTGGCTGGAGGGACTCCAGAACACGAGCAGCTGTGGCATTTCCAGAATTATCAATACATAGATGCCATGGACAAAGTGAGAGTTTAGTGAAGTATGGACTTTGGGGCTCATTAGGGGGGAGAGTGTGTCAGCCTCTTTCCCTGGGGGTGAGAAGACATTGAGTAGATGCAGCACAGCTTGCATCACTTTGTGACTTGCAGGTTCAGCTCCTGGCTTGTGAACTGTAGGGGGATCTGGTGATCAGTCTTGGGGGGTAATCACTCTTGCTTTAACCTCCCTGGATCTGGATTGCAGTCTGGGGTGGAGATCTTGGGGTGTGTGACCAACTTGCCAGAGCCTGTGGAGGAGTCAGAGAGGGCACCCAACTAATACCTCCAGCAGCTGAGAAAACCCCAGCATTTGGGACAGAAGCTCCCCTGTCTGGGGGCAGAGTCCTACTGTGGCAATAGGCTCAAAAGTCAAGTAATTGAGTGGCAACATGCCTAGGCGAAGGAAACAAAATAAACAGAAAAATTCAACATTAGACTCCTATTTTGGGGGCAAAGAGGTTCAAAGCATGGAACAGGAGGAGGACTGTGAGGTCAGAAATCCTGCACCAAAAGCTCCAAATGAAAATATGAATGGGTTACAGGCCATAGAGGACCTTAAGAAGCAGATAAGAGAAGTAGAGGAAAAATTTGGAATAGAAATGAGAAAGATACAAGAAAAGTATGAAATGAGAATCAACAGCCTGACTGAGGAAAATAACACCCTAAAAATAGACTAACTCAAATGGCAAAAGAGTCTCAAAAAGGCAATGAGGAGAAGAATGCATTAAAAAGCCAAATTTGCCAGATGGAAAAAGAATCTCAAAAGCTCACTGAGGAGAATCATGCCTTCAGAATTAAACTGGAGCAAATGGAAGCTAGTGACTTTATGAGAAATAAAGATGCTGTTAAACAGATCCAAACAAATGAAAGAATAGAAGGCAATGTGAAATATCTCATGGGAAAAAGCACTGACCTGGAAAATAGATACAGGAGAAAAGTTATTGGACTACCTGAAAAACATGATCAAAGAAAGAATCTAGAAATCATACTTCTGGAAATTCTCAAAGAAAATTGCCCTGATATTTTAGAACTAGAGGGCAAAATAGAGGTTGAAAGAATCCACCAATCACCTCCTGAAAAAGATCCCCAAAAGAAAACTCCCAGGAATATTGTAGCCAGGTTCCATAATTCCCAGATCAAGGAGAAAATATTACAAGCAGCCAGGAAGAATCAATTTCAATATTGTGGAAACATAATCAGGATAGCCTAGGATCTGGAAGCTTCTACACTGAGGGATTGAAGGGCTTGGAATATGATATTCCACAAGGCAAAGGACCTGGGATTAAAACCAAGAATCAACTACTCAGCAAAACTGAGTATTTTGTTTCAGGGGAAAATATTGTCATTCAGTGGAATAGAGGACTTTCAAGCATTCTTGAGGAAAAAACCAGAGTTGAATAGAAAATTTGATATTCAGATACTAGAAGCAAGAGACACTTGAGAAGGTAGACAGGGAAAAGAAATCAAAAGGACCTTATCAAAGTTGAACTATTTACGTTCCTACATGGAAAAACAATAATTGTGACTGATGAAACCTTTCTCAGTATGAAAATAATTGAAGAATAGTATATGGGCATATGAATACATATATGAATGTGTGTATATATGTTTAAAGGTATGCATAGATAGAGGGCACAGGTCAAATTTAATGGGAAGGGATGATACTTAAGGGATGAAATTGAGAGGTGAGAGAGGAATATAGGGAGAGGAGATGGTGAGATACAGAATGGGGTAAACTATCTCATGTAGAAGAGGCAAGGGAAAATGGTTACAGGAGAGGGGAAGAACAGGAAGGCAAAAAGGCAAAACCTTATTCTCATTGAATTTGGCTCAGGGAGAGAATGCCATACATACTAAATGGGATATCTCACCCTACAGGAGAGTCGGGGGGGGGGGTGGAGGGATGATGGAAGGGAGGGCAGGCTGGGGGGGAGGGAAGTTGGAAGCACCCACTTTTGAAAGGGGATAGGATCAAAGTGGGGAGTGGACCAGGTGGGAGGTGGGATAGGAGGGAGGGAAATGTAGTCAGTCTTTTACAATATATCTACTATGGTAATGTTTTGCATAGCTATACATGTACAACATATACTGAATTGCTTATCTTCCCAGCAGGAGTGGGTGACAAGGGAGGAAGGAAATGAATCTGGAATTCAAAGTTTTAAAATCAAATGTTTTAAA